>JACJUY010000457.1:175870-216846 GCA_014220935.1 Platorchestia sp. MABIK | reverse complement strand
CATCCTGGCACCATTTACGTGTAACCCCTATACCGTACAGAATTCAAAATCGTTTGTCGAGGAGGTTACATCACTTAACCAGGCCGATAATTTCTTCATGGTGTCGTTTGATATTGAGAGCCTTTTTACGAATGTTCCTTTGCACGAGACCTTTGAAATTTGTCTGAATTGCTTATTTGTTAATGTAGAATCAGTTATTGGCTTGTCAAAATCTTCATTCCGTGTCCTTCTTCAGCATTCTGTACTAAATTCTTTTTTATATTTGCCAACAAATTTTATCAGCAACTTGATGGTCTAGGAATGGACCTTCCATTAGGGTCGACATTTGCCAATGTCTTTCTGTGTTTCCATGAGCAACGGTGGTTAGACTCCTGTCCTTTAGATTTTAAGCCTACATTTTATAGGAGGTACGTTGACGATTCGTTTTTAATTTTTAAGAGTAGTTCTCATTGCAATCTTTTTTTGGACTACTTGAATGCACAACATCCTAACATAAAATTTACCATGGAAACTGAAGTTAACGGTAGTCTTCCATTCCTTTATGCCCTAATTACTCGCAACAATGGCAGATTTCATAGTTCAGATTTTCGTAAGCCTACTTTCACAAGGCTTGGGATCAGTTTTTTCAGTTTTTGCTCATTCATATTCAAAATAAATAGCATTAAGACTTTACTTTCCAGGGCATGTACCATATGTTCATCATTTTCCTCTCTTTATAAAGAATTTGATTTTTTGAATAATTTTTAAAATGCAACGGCTTTCCCTGCCGACTCATTGATTCAGCTATTAAAAATTTCTTGAATAATGAATTTTACAGCAAGCCTAAGTCATACTTGGTCAATAAAAAGCCATTCTACTTCACATTACCATTTTTTTGGGCACAAATCGGAAAAACTGAGGAAGGAATTGTATTTGCTTTTATCTAAACATTTCCTGCATTTAGATTTCTAAATCATATTGGTTAATACGTTATAAATAGGGTCTTATTTCAATTACAAAGATAGAACTCCCAAAGGCATGCTCTCGTCTGTTGTTTACAAATATCGTTGCGCACATTGTGCGTCTTAATACGTGGGCTCAACTAAACGGGCCCTCAGTATTCGCGTTGCGGAGCATGCTGGAAGGAGTTTTAGAACAGGCTTCCTTCTCTCTGCGCCATACAATTCTGCCATCCGTTCTCATGCAGAGAAATGCGATCTTCCAGTGCGCTTAAACGATTTCAATGTAATTGCATCTACATCTGGTGGTATAAATCTTCGTATTTTAGAATCCCTGTATATTTTAACGACAAAACCAGTTTTGAATGATAGTCAGTCCGCATTCCCCCTTCAGCTAGTTTAGGTTATATTTGTGAGTTTTTAGCATGATGCTATTTTTTTTCCTCATCGTCCAACATTTTACTTTGAATTTTACTAGATTTTGTGATTTTCTACCGACAGAAGTTGAGAATGACCTAACGGGTCGAAACGTTCTTCTTTTATTGTTAGACTGTCTTAATGAGAATGTTTATTTAAAAGCTATTTTCTTTGCTCATTTATTCATAATTAGGAAACAGATGGTTTATAGAAAGCCGAAAATAGGAGATGGAGAGATAGTCCTTCTCAAAATTAGTTCTAGTAACATGTTTAAATGTACGAACAAGTGCAACAAAAACAAACATATAACAAAGTGTTTAAACACAGATTTTTATCGACGACCTCAAATAATGCTATGGCAAGCGGCAAAATCATGAAGCGAGTGTCAGAGCACAAAATGTGGAGGATTATACTTAGCAATAGTATTTATAATTGTAAAAATTAGTTTTTTTGCTATCAGGTTGCTAGATTCAACAGTTTGGCAGGTTTACTTTTAACGATTTCCCTCCAATGCCATTTAACACACGTAGATGGTGTTCAAATTGCAATGACAAGTTCTGTGGCAGAATTTCTGCAGACGCAAAAATAAGCTGAAGCCCTATTGAGTAACTTGAAATCATGATAGGACCAAAACGGACTCAAAGTGATTTGAGAAAAAACACAGTGCATTATTTTAGGTTCCAATGACGCAATTAAAAAAATCAAAATTTCACTCCTAAGGTGGGAAAGATGAAATAAATACATTAGAAAAAGTTAAAAATTTAAGCATTTAGATCGATGGAAACATGTCCTTGAAATCTCTCGTTGAAAAAACTCACAACACAATTATTGAAACTTTAAAGTTTTTTCACAGTATAAAATGTATATTTGAGAAAAACTAGATTATTAGTCATTCAATCTTTAGGGTTACCTCATATTAACCATTGCAGCCTAGTATGGGGAGATATACCTCAATATCTTCAAGGGGAGTTTCAAAATTGCATGAATTTCGCAGCCAAGGTGGTATGCAATGGTAAATTCTAAAAGAGCTATTACGAAACCCCTCTTCTATGTAAGCTTGGCTGAATTCCTATTCAAGAAAGGCTTCTTATGCACAAAGCATAATACGTGTTCTCCTCTTTATATATCCGTCAGAGGACTGCTGATATGTTGAGCTTCCATCCCCCCACCGTTAACAACCTCAAGCCAAATAGGAATAATAATGTCTTAGTCAACTAACGTTGACTAAGAAGGCGCTGTCAATATCAGGGCCTTAATTAGTGTGGAACAAACTTCCTCAGAGTATCAAAATCTCCCAAACATTGAATAAATTCAAAACCAAAATAGCATTTCGTCTTGTGTCTCAACAATAATGTAAGCGGCTTTCCGTACCGAAAAAATGGTCATGAATCTCTTTTGCTAATTATCTTATGTGTAAACTACATTATGCTACATTTTTGTAGTATGCGTATGCAATGTGATTGCTTGTATGCCAATATTTATGTACATCTATGTGTATGTATGTATGTTGTGGGTACAGTATGTATGTAGGTATGTGTGTGTGTGAGTAATTGTTGTGGATCCTAGCGGACCCAACCAATAATAATAATAATGAAAAATTGAGATTATTAATGTTTCTTTGTTTAACTATTTTGAGAGGATCGGAATATGGGGTTTCAAAATGCATCTCCTCCTACAGTTTTAGAGCTACAGAGATGATTTTGGCATCATTGGATGCGGAAAGACGTGGGCATTCCAAAAATCGAAAAAACTTGAAAAAATATTCGAAATTTTATTTCAATCACATTTTTCGAAAATGGGCAGGCCTTGGAATTTTTTATTGTTTTTTTTTGTTTCAAACTAAAAGTTTTGGAAATTTCATTCAAGTTTTTGGAATGAACAAGGGTTTCCGCATCCAAGGACACTAAAATTTTCACTTTTACTCAAAAACTGTAGGAGGAGATGCATTTTGAAAAACCGCCCCTAAAGTCTCGTTTTCTATGAATATCTCATTTTCTTTATAGAAAATCGCATTATTTCCATAGAAGACAAACAATTCCAAATTGCATTTCCTATCAGGTAACTAAATTTCATTGCTTTAGGTTCAATTTAAAAAAATAATCTTCCTCATGGGGTACTCTTTCCTTAAGGTATCTTTTGTAAACGGTGTTTATTTCTCTGTGATATATTTTACTGAAATCAAAGTCTCACAATTTAGGAGGAAAAAAATATAACGTTTAATAAACCGAGAGATTTAGGATGCTTCAAAATTCTGAGATCAACCAAACCAGACAAATCCAAACCAGACCAGAAACCGGACCAGGCCAGATCAGATCAAATTAGATTGAATGAGATCAGGTTAGATGTCAATTTCATCCTCCCTAAACCGCAACAATGGAATTCCAAACAGAGGAAGGAGGAAGAGACGCAGAATCTATGCACAAGGTATATGGAAAAAGAAGTTGAGGAAGAAGTTCATGAACACAATAAAAGTTGAAAATGAAAGTAGTATGTGTAGAAAAACAGCACAGTAGTGCCCGGAAAAACATGATCCGTTACAAAACAAATAATCGTTTCATTTCAATAGAAGGAAGCCCTACCTTATTTAGCTCGAGACCTCACACATCTTTCTGGGAGCACTAATTACCCTACATGCAAAAGCTGTCTCCCTTAGACAAATTCAACATTTTACTTTTTTGGAAAACTCAACATGTGTATGATGTGAAATTTTTGCAAAAATAGCACAAACTTAATTATTACCATATGTAAACTCAATATTGCCACGAAAAAAACATAGAGAAGGTAGGAAACAGTAACCCAGGCACGTTCTATCGCTGGAAGCTACGTTAAGTTCTCGGTTAATATGAAGGCGAGTCATGGTGACATATCGAGGTGTGTCAAGATTTCTCTGAGTGCAATGGGTTCTGAATAGGCACTAAATATTTTAAAATATCATAAAGTGTTTTCATATGCTCCAAACATTGGTCTCAGTTGTATTTTTGTTTCTAAGTCGGCCTTAATCCCTGGTATACATTTTGTCGCAGGCTCACGTGTATTCGCCTCATGCGGCGCCGCACAAGAGCCATGAGCGTTTAAACTACAGTGACTCGACATTGAGAGCACGCTGCTGAAAACCAGTCAGTCAGGGCTGCCGTAATTGGTTCGTTCGTACAAATTTGGTACGATCTGCTCCAAATGTCACTTTGTTGTACATTTGGTAGGACGGTAGGCTAGAGCATCGAATTTTGGCACGTTTTAAAGTTGTTTGTAATGTGAGAAATTATGCCATATCAAGAAATATTAGCCTTATTTTAGGCTGGTAAAATTTTTTTAATACATATGAGATGTAAATTAGACGGAATGTGTGTGCAATTCTTCAGTGTTACGCAACGCGTTTGATACCAGTTAGAAGTTTAGAACTCGTCGTATCGTCGCCAGTGTCATGCAGCACTTCTACAGTCTAAAGTTTTGTGTACATCAGATATAAATACAGAGAGTTAAAAATTTTAATACGATGCAAGTTTTGTTATTTGTTAAAATTGCATTTCCTAAAATGGCGAGTTCATGATGCAGCTTTTGTCACTGCCGCATTCTTCTGCTGCAGCTGAGAGTATTTTTCGACCCTTAACAACTTAAAAACAAAAAGCACAAAAACACTGTAGGAAGGAAGAAGAGGATGAGGAAGCTTCATTCTAACTGACAAAGTTAGTAAAACATCTGAATTTTACGTTTTGATATTAATTAAAAAAATTTGGTACGTTTTAAAAAATTCTGGTACATTTTCATGGAAGCTTTGGTACGATCAGCAGAACATTTTTTGGCAGCTCTCCAGTCAGTGTGTGGCCAACCGCTATCAGAGATAGATTGTAGTAGACGAGCTTGTCTGAATATTGTTGCTGTATCGTAAGCGATGAAATCTCTTCTTTATTTGCATGAGTGAAATGTTGATATATTCGCTCATTTTCATTAAAATATAATTTAAAGCAACCTCCATTTCGTTACGATCCTTACATTCGCTACTTTCAGTCCGCTAAGGCATGCATGGGCTCTGTATATTTCAATTAAATGCAATGTAGCTTCTCGCAGCAGTGTTGCGTCAGACATTATGGATGAGTGCAAGGCTACAACTAACCTGATTACTGCTAACTGCACACTGACCGGGGACAGAGTTGCGAGGCTCTCGTGTTTCGCGCCGCACGATTCGATCGGAGCGAATTCGTTTACACACACATATATGAGCCTCAGTGATGAACCTCGTACACACGTGTCGCGCCTCACGGCCAAAATGTCCCCTAGTGTAAACGGCCCGTTATGCACCGTAGGTTGTACGTAGAGAAATCCAGGACCAGAACCACTAAGGAAAGATTATTATAGACTACTGTAGAGATAACAGAAGAATTACAGTTTCCTCAGGAAATTATTGCTTTTACTTTTAATACGTTGCAAATAATTATGAACAGGGTCGACATTGTTATATCATCACGATGTAACCGCCCTACATCTATATTATAAAGGAATCGCGACGAGGAATACCGAAATGCTACGTCTGGCCAACGACTTTCATCTCCTCGAAAAGAACTGTACTTAAAGATATGCTCTCGCGGATAAGCACAACTTCGAATCAACTCCAAAATCTGCCTCTCTTGCCATTTCCTTCAACAACATCGCCAGACGACGCTGCATCTTAAAATCATCATCATCTTCCCTCTTCACATCATCACCACGACGCTGCCGAGGGACTACAAGTTCCAGTTATCAGATACCTCTTTCTCATTCCTCTATCACAATGTACTTCTTGTCTCTATAATCTTAATCATCTAGGATATTATTCACTTTATAGATAGAATGCGGGATCCTAATTAATGTTTATCACTATCGTGGGCTTTTCACTTATTAGCAATTAACTGCTGTCGTAACACGTCTGTTCCCTAACGTAGAGACGCGCCCTCAAGCCTAGCGGGCAACAGGGAGTCCTACAAAAGGTTTTGTCAGAGGCAGTCGAAAAGGTTCCCTCAATAACTTAGATATTGTAGAGAAATAGTACAAGATCATATAAAACTTATTGGTGTCTTCCCCCTGCGGTTCGTCGCCTTTGGCGATGAACCCGCTTTGCTTTAAACGATTGTAAAAGTAACAATTGACTAAATCACCTGGAGATTCATCTTACTCTAATAAATCGCGAATACAGATCGTAAAGCAACCAGCCTTCCCGCACATACTTCGACAACGCCCTAACTGGATCCCGCAGATGAGTTGACACATTTACTAAATGTCTAACCAGCTTCTCTCTCCGCAGCATTGTGAAATAATAGATGTCTGCGTTAATAACGAACCTTTGTAATCTTTCGTGTCTTTAATTTCCTTTGTAAGTTAGGAAGAGACGATGAAGAGATGACGATGATAATGATGAGGATAAAATAATGATAAAACGCACATTAATATTAGCCTTCAGCTATGACCTCACGCTTACCGAAGAACAGAGATAATTAATCAACTATGATGACCGTTTTTAATAATTGATTTACGACAAGCATAAATATTACATTCCCTTTATGGGTGGTGGCAGCAAAATAATACCTAAAAGAATTTGATTCGGTCAGAAGTTATCAATCTAACTTTCGATGCGATGTCACGTTTGAAATAAATCACCAAATGTGGAATAAAGAAAAGGACATCCATTACACGATTTTTTCAAATTTACAATGATCAGGTATAATTTTGAACAATCCTTCTTGATACCGTGACTTGTTCAGTAAGACAACACCCCTACCCTTGTCTGGTCTTGTTACAACCACATCCTTGTTCCTTGCTAACATTCTAAAAGAGATATATTCTGCTTTCCAAATATGCCGGAAAAATTTTGTATGATTTAAAATTATAAAAACATTTGAGAGACAGTGATTTCAACTCTTTAGTGAAATCAGTTAGGTTTGAGCATGGAGAATCCATAAGGCTAATGACTAGCTTTTCAAAATCAAGGAAATATTTATAGAAGTTAAAGTCATAGACAGGAAGAGAAAAATCTAGGCCAAAGGCCAGAAGGAAATTTAGCTTGGGTGATAAAGTAATTGAACAAAAATTGAACATCACAATATTAGGATCACAAGGCTTCAGATCATTATATATTCCGAGATCTCTAAGCTTACGACAGTGTACGAGCAGAGAACTCACACAGGATCAAAGTCGGATTTCGCTTTATTAGGATGACAAGCAAACCAGAAAAATGTCGCACACAAGATGTCATGCAGGACTCCACCTCACTGGTTAGGTTCGCCGCTTTTCGCTTCTTCTTCTTCTGCTCAGTACAAATAACGTTTTTTTCTGTTCTGTTTATAGGAAAGACTTTTACTGGCATTGGCCATTATAGTTTTTGTCAGTATAATACTTAAAATAATAATATCAAGACGCTATTGTTCCGGAAATGTGAAATTAGTTTCAGTTATTCATCATTGCAAAATGAGCTTAAAATTCTTAAACAAATTTTTATGAATAATGGCTATTCGCTTCAGTTACTTAACAAATGTATTCGGCAATTATTAGAAACCAAACCTAATTCTGATATGATCCCTCCGACAATGGAGAAAAAAAACTTTGCGTGTCTATGCCGTTCTTTGGTTTTCAGTCCGAGATGCTGAAGAAGGAACTACGCTCTCTAACTATGAAATATTTTATGAGTGGACTTCCAGGTTGTATTAGTGAATAATTTAAAATCAGTTCTTTGTTTTCGTTCAAGGACAAACTACCTGTGTATATGCTCTCCTCTATTGTTAAAAATATTGTTGCCCATCGTGTGGGTCTGTGTATGTTGGTTCTACCACACGTGCACTAAGATGTAGAGTGTTCGAGCATATTGGCAGATTTATCAGAACTGGTAATCCACTAGCAAGCCACCTCACTCAGCTATACGAATTCATTCAGATCAGTGTAAATCTCCTATTTTGCAGCGAGATTTTCCCGTCTTAAGCTTTGCTAACTCAGTCTCTGATTTACGTATAATTGAATTTATTTTCTTAAGCGGCCTAAAACCGTATCTAAACGATATGCAGTCGTCATACCCTTTAAAAATAGCTTCTGTTTAGCAGGTTACCATCTTTTTACGTATTTTTCTTCAATTTATGAATATATTTTCCCGCGGGATTTTCCACATATCCGCTGATGATGACTTTAGGGGTCGAAACGTTCGTTTTTAATAGAAATGTCTTTTTAACGCGATTTAATTTACTATCACCTTCATTTTAATTTGGCTATTGTTGGCTTGGTATAACTGTATCTCATTCATCAAGTGGTGAAAGTGTGCACTTATTATATGTTTTTTAACGGATGTAGGCTTCAGAAATAACTCCTAGAGATTTAAAGAAAATTTATGATAGTGGTTACTTGTATGCCCTGTATTAAATTAAAATGAGAAATTTGTGCTAAAAATTATCCTCCTTTTAGAAGTAACAATGGTCAATTATTTTTTTCTTTTCCAAACCGAAGGTAGTTAGTGCAATTTCAACAACGGACTCAGGAAAATGGCTCGAATTTCGTTGAAGATAACTTCCTATTACTAAATCACATGTGTGTGATCTGAGATAATTTTTTTGAAAGCATGTCTTGAAATTTATGTGCTTTTCTAACGAGTATAATTTAGATTCTGCTTTGATATTTCAACAGGATAAATAGGCCAGCAAATAATTCTTTAGAGTTACCAGAGTAATTTGAAGCACGTATCAACACCATGATAGCAAAGATCAAAGATATTCAAAAAGTAAACTACAGTAAAAATTGATGAAGAAAGAGAGGAATGTTTTAGTGAAGGATCTCATCGGAAGTCAGAAATAAATGAGGACCATTTGCTACAAATACTCTCAACTCTGGTTACACACGAGGAACTGTAAAAGCTATAGCTACGCGGCTCAACAATAATTGTGAGAATTAAGCGAAAAGACTAAACTGATAACAATCGTAGCCAGGATACACTACAGTGAACTAACATGTTCCCACGATATATACTTTTTTCTTCAAAATTACAGAGTTTAGCGAAAACGTTTGTCAGATTTTCACTAACCATATACTATGTTAGCTTAATTTATTATTTCAGCGGCAAGAAATAGTTCGACTGGAAGAGAGCACGCTCTGTTATAAGACTTCTAACCAGCTTAATTGTTGAAAGCTAACGCAGCCCTTTGCTCTCCAACATTCTGTGACTGGCTTGGACAGAGGTAGGAGAAAGTTAAGCTTACGTTTAGAGGAGCAGTTAACTGTTCGTTGGAACATTAGTGTATTTTGAGTAGAAAAATTCTATGTAGCTACTTATTCTGTGCAATTTAATTTCAGGATGTTATTACTTTCGATAACATTTATTTGAGTCTGCTTCGGGTTTAATTGCACCACCATTGGTGAAGTGATAATGCGGTTTTACTCGACATATGAATTCCACTATAAATATTTTTCTTCAGGTGCTACTACTACCATGACTCAGTAAACAGTCGTATCGAGGAAGTCTCCGTATTGGTTTTTGGACGTCAAAAAGTATTCCTGCGACTGGGAGGGCTACATAGGCAAGAGGAAGAAAGAGCCTGCGCTAAAAATCCTGCTGGGTGAGACGATTGATACTGTGCTGGATTCCTCGGAAACCTTTGAAGAATATAAACGTGGTAACAGGCTACGAGTTCTCCGAACACTGATAAGTACAGAAATATGCCTGAATGTTCTACTCTACATAAGTTTACTCAACTTAGAACGACAGAACAGAGCTATTGCTTCAATATTGAAACTCACGTCATGAGCATTTTATAGGTCATGTGAGTAATATTGTCTGTTATTTTCACCTTCGGTAAAAACGTAAAATTTGTAGGAACCACAATTTTTTTCAGTCCGAGGAAATTTTTGCGTATTACCAACAATTTTCTTTCCTATTTATTTAATTCTGTTTCTCTTCACTTATATTTAGTTAACACGAACGTTGGTCTCATTTCTAATCTGAGTGGAAAAAATAACAAAAAAGAAGAAGTTGTTAAAACCGGATAAACAACAAATGATTCCCGTGCACTGTGGGGACAAATAACTGACTTGGATATGTCTTTCACATATCAATATAATTTTCAAGTTTATTCATCACAGAGAAAATTGATTTTGTGACAAAAAAAATTGAATTCTTTAGGAACGAAATACTGTAAAAGATGTTAGGATGAAATGTGAAATTTCAATTATCATCGCTTAGATCTTACTTATTTTTACAGACATTTGATTTGTAAGTGAAATGACACTGATCATTAACGAACCATTGCATGTATTTTACTAGATGATTACAAAATGCGTTTGGATTTGCACTTACATTTAAGCAATGTTCTGTTTGCTGGCTGCTATTTCAACTGATATGTTGAGAAACGCATAGAAGCGAATTTTTTTTATAATGCTCATACATATATAATATACTCGTACATTGATGTAAATATAAATGTACGTGTGCGTCAGAAATAGATGCAACGACCACGTTCAATATTATCAACAGTTACTGTTCTGTGATTGGTAACAAATCTAATTTCTTCCATGTCATATTAATTTTTTAAAGATAATCCCTTTCACGACCACGATAATTTGAATTCCATTTGAACGAGTTTATAATGCATTTGTGAAACTTGACTTGTTAATTGAAAAGTTTTTGTATAGTATTCTTAATTTCTATCGTAGAGTTGTACATTTTCTGTGTTCCAGTCGGGGATTTGTTTCTGACCTGTAAGGGCTTTAATTCTTTTTTTAAATTTAGTTTGATGTATTCAATTATAAATTGACCCAACTGTTGAATTTGTTTACGGTGGGAGCAAGAAATTCCATAGAACGTCTTGAAATAGTATTTTCGAGAACTGTTTTCTATTTCAAATAATGTAGAATTTATTCAGATGGCAGCTAACCCACGTATTGAACAATGGTCTAAGATTCTCTATAAATTACATAAGGAGTGTAAACTGACCTTAGATTGTGATCATTTATCGTTGTAGCTCAATTAATTCAGAAAGTATCATATATTATATTTGGCCATGAGTCTGCCGAAATATGCGGGTTGTGTGTGTAGTCTTATGTAACAGTTACACAGTAGACTACGATTTCTGTTATAATGTACTGCATGTGTATGAGTCATTTAAAACAGTTATACAGTAGACTGCGATTTCTGTTATAATGTACTGCATGTGTATGAGTCATTTAAAACAGTTATACAGTAGACTGCGATTTCTGTTATAATGTGTGTGTATGAGTTTTATACAACAGTTATACAGTAGACTGCGATTTCTGTTATAATGTATGTGTATGAGTTTTATACAACAGTTATACAGTAGACTGCGATTTCATTTATAATGTATGTGTATGAGTTTTATACAACAGTTATACAGTAGACTGCGATTTCTGTTATAATGTATGTGTATGAGTTTTATACAACAGTTATACAGTAGACTGCCATTTCTGTTATAATGTATGTGTATGAGTTTTATACAACAGTTACACAGTAGACTGCCATTTCTGTTATAATGTATGTGTATGAGTTTTATACAACAGTTACACAGTAGACTGCCATTTCTGTTATAATGTATGTGTATGAGTTTTATACAACAGTTATACAGCAGACTGAGGTTTTTGTTATAATGTAGGTTTATGAGAGAATGTTTGTGGTTAATCAATGTTTTTGTATGTGTTTAATCAGTTTCGTAGTTTTGTATGTTAATTTTTGTAGTTAATGTACTCGTATGTAGCTAATCAATATTTTTGGGAGCAGATTATTTTTCATTAACCTAAAAAATGATTTCCGCACACAGTCCAGGCTGCCGCTATGAACTGCTGTACTCTCGTAAGAGCAGTTTATTTCAGTAAGTTTCGACTGTGCGCGTAATTTTAAACGATAATTGACTGGAGGCCTATAACGTGTCAGCGCAGTTAGTGCCGCTCAATGGAGATGAGCGCAGCACTTCCCGCAACGGCGCGCGAGGCAACCGCAGCAGAGACTTGCGCCAACAGCGGACGTCTCGGCTGCTACGCTGCACTACCGCTCTCGCTGCACGCTACTGACGCCTGCAGTAAGATTCATCAACAATGCAACAACACTGCACTGATTTTTAGCCGGGATAGAAATTAAACTTGTCAACCTTACGAAATTAGACATGAGGGTGAACTTTGAAGTTACAGAACAAAGGAGAGCTCCGAAAATGAAGCGCGGGTGGGAAACACATGGAGTTGTCTCATCAGCTGGAAGCCAGAGACAAAACAGGTATAACTAAAAAAATCAGACATTTTTCTCCTTATTAAAAAATAACGAACAAGAACACTAATAAACAAAATGATAGTCGACTAACGAGGCAAGTTGATTACAGACAATAAAACGTGAAATATTAGAGTAATAGTGCTGGAATAATAAGTGTAATGGCTGGAATGAATTATTTAGTTTAATAACTAACTTACATCGGTATGCACGAATTAGGACGAAGAGGCAATTTAAGTATTTCCAGAATGCTTCTACTCCAACGAAGACAAAGAAGTAAATCAACTGAACAAGTAACCAAACTAATGAACATAACCTAAACCAAAGAAAATTAAGAAACGGAACTTGGCTGAACATATACCTACAGCTTACTTACTTAATTTAGCCACAATTCCTTCTATGCAAAATTTCTTCAGTTTCATGTTTTTTATTACGAAAATCCTGAAACGAAATGAAATGAGCATGGTTAGGCTCATATTCAAGAAGACATGTACTATCACAACTCTCTCACGAGTTTATAAATTATGGTGACTGAAAGTCAGTCAGGTGCAAAGCATTCCAAGATAGGTTGAGCTGAAATCTACATATGTTACTGTGCACACGGTAACATCACCATGACGAGCCGCAGTTCATTGCCTTTCGTCTTCTCCTCTCAGTAATATGTCTCGTTCCGTTTGAAAATTGCCCGTCCGTAGAGGCCCTACGGTACACGAGACAAAAGCTGGGACGATTACTTTGACTTATTCTCTCAATAAGCAAGCCGCTGCAGAAAACACATACTACGAAAACACATTCGATTTAACTGTCTCTTGACTCCCACTGATCTTTTCCAGGCCAACTTGTGTGGCTGGTGGTTAAAGCAAACCTGGTACGATGGCTGCAAAAGAATTCACGAGTCACGCTCTGACTCTGGCGGCAGCTCGCACAACCCAGTTCTTTCCGAAATGTACGTGTTCCCATGTCAGTAGTTTCACCTCTTCGTTGCTTGTGTCTTAGACCTAGTTCATAATTACTTTTTAATATAAATGATAAATTACTTCACTTTATGACACTAAAGGGAGTGCATCAAGAGGCCTGCCAGTAGGCCAGATGCTGCCCGCTGTCGTAGAAATAAATTTACTCTGTGTCGATGCCAGTTTGATAGCAGCAAGTTGACTCTGCACCTGTCAACACCATATCGTCAGTCGGAGTATCAGAGTCCCATGCAATGTGTTATCTATCTGTGTTCCATGTTTTGACATGGTTTTCTATTTCCATCACATCGACGTGTAATTTTAGTCTCTTTGACCCTAATACGCACGCAGAAGCCACAACAACTTGCATAATGATGTCTAGATTTGTAATAGAGATTTTTGTCCTACATGATCTATCGAAAGAATGTCTTATGCTTGAGTGTATCATTAATTTTCCATTAACGCCTTAAACCTCAAATTTGCTGCACTGGAGGCTCGTATTATTTTCCGTCCCCGCACGTACTAATTTTTTCGGACTCAATTTGCAAGCCGTTGTAGTTTTCTGCTAGGGCTAACCCTGCAAACAACGTAGTCATTTGCATTTCATGATGTCCTATAGAATACAGCAATGCAGTGTCAGTATCTGGAATATGGAGAAGCAGCAGTGCAGAACGTTTTGGAATTCCGCTTTTTGGTAAAAGTAAAAACACTTTAGCTGTTTTCATAAATTTCGTGTCTTTGGTGTGCACCTACCCATGGTCTATCATAGTGTGCCTGAACTGATGAGATGCGTAAAAATGTCCCCAAAACCAGTATTACAGTTTTACCTCATGACTAGCCAATTCGCTTTTTGTGACTTTTCTATCACACCTGGTCAGCATGTGCAAATATCTTTCCTCTTAAATAACAGGACCCAAAGTTTCTTTCGTTTAAAACTGCTTAGAAACGATTTAATTTTCCCCACACAAAGTTGTTATCCCATCTCACTGCTTACCTTGCTCACTTCAACATTTTTGAAGCAGTTGGGGTTATTTTCGACACCCATCAATTAATCAAAACTTTCACTCACTCAGGGCTTCTAAGTCTTTGCCCAAGGCGCTCCTGCTCCGTTCTTGCCCTACAACATATAATACAAAAACCATCCGATCTCATAAAATTTTCGTTGCTCATAAAAATGTTTTTCTCAACATTTTTTACAATCCCTGTTTCTTTGTTACAATGTATGCTTATCTTTGGAGCATTTACTCTTCATTTAACCAATGAACCTTTGTTTTTCAGTTAGTTCTTAACATATTTAATCATGTACTCCATATCTTACTCATTGCTATTAAAAGTATTCTTCACACTTTTTCTCAAACTCAAATACATTTCATTAAGATTAAACTGGTATAAATTGTCAATTGGGTTTTATCGGGTCAAATCTACGTCATTTGAAATCAAACATTCAAATTGGGAATCATGTTTTTAATTTTCGCCTGAAGTCGTAAAAGTCGCATTTGAGAGGTTTTCACTTCGAATCATGGTTGTAAACACAGCTGATGGATTAAGTGTTTCGATGCATGACTATAAAAAATAATTTGTAATTGAACCTTAAAACAATTGTCTATAGCATTGTGAATTACGAATTGCACTTAAAATTTTAAGTTGCAAATTACAAGCTTCCTCTGTGTTCTGCCGGCTTCCAGTGTTTGAAGTGCAAAATTAATTATATCAGTCACCCTTTTTCAAGTTTAGACATGCGAGTAATTTCACTGACTCNGAGCCGCAGTTCATTGCCTTTCGTCTTCTCCTCTCAGTAATATGTCTCGTTCCGTTTGAAAATTGCCAGTCCGTAGAGGCCCTACGGTACACGAGACAAAAGCTGGGACGATTACTTTGACTTATTCTCTCAATAAGCAAGCCGCTGCAGGGCACTTTAACTCTTAACAGCTTGGTGGCCATGAGGCTGTACGGAATAATTGAGCACACTTACTACGAAAACACATTCGATTTAACTGTCTCTTGACTCCCACTGATCTTTTCCAGGCCAACTTGTGTGGCTGGTGGTTTTAAAGCAAACCAGGTACGATGGCTGCAAAAGAATTCACGAGTCACGCTCTGACTCTGGCGGCAGCTCGCACAACCCAGTTCTTTCCGAAATGTACGTGTTACCATGTCAGTAGTTTCACCTCTTCGTTGCTTGTGTCTTAGACCTAGTTCATAATTACTATTTTAATATAAATGATAAATTACTTCACTTTATGACACTGAAGGGAGTGCATCAAGAGGCCTGCCAGTAGGCCAGATGCTGCCCGCTGTCGTAGAAATAAATATACGCTGTGTCGATGCCAGTTCGATAGCAGCAAGTTGACTCTGCACCTGTCAACACCATATCGTCAGTCGGAGTATCAGAGTCCATGCAATGTGTTATCTATCAGTGTTCCATGTTTTGACATGGTTTTCTATTTCCATCACATCGACGTGTAATTTTAGTCTCTTTGACCCTAATACGCACGCAGAAGCCACAACAACTTGCATAATGATGTCTAGATTTGTGATAGAGATTTTTGTCCTACTTGATCTATCGAAAGAATGTCTTATGCTTGAGTGTATCATTAATTTTCCATTAACGCCTTAATACCTCAAATTTGCTACACTGGAGGCTCGTATTATTTTCAGTCCCAGCACGTACTAATTTTTTCGGACTCAATTTGCAAGCCGTTGTAGTTTTCTGCTAGGGCTAACCCTGCAAACAACGTAGTCATTTGCATTTCATGAGGTCCTATAGAATACAGCAATGCAGTGTCAGTATCTGGAATATGGAGAAGCAGCAGTGCAGAACGTTTTGGAATTCCGCTTTTTGGTGAAAGTAAAAACACTTTAGCTGTTTTCATAAATTTCGTGTCTTTGGCGTGCACCTACCCATGGTCTATCATAGTGTGCCTGAACTGATGAGAAGCGTAAAAATGTCCCCAAAACCAGTATTACAGTTTTACCTCATGACTAGCCAATTCGCTTTTTGTGCCTTTTCTATCACACCTGGTCAGCATGTGCAAATATCTTTCCTCTTAAATAACAGGACCCAAAGTTTCTTTCGTTTAAAACTGCTTAGAAACGATTGAATCTTCACCACACAAAGTTGTTATCCCATCTCACTGCTTACCTTGCTCACTTCAACATTTTTGAAGCAGTTGGGGCTATTTTCGACACCCATCAATTAATCAAAACTTTCACTCACTCAGGGCTTCTAAGTCTTTGCCCAAGGCGCACCTGCTCCGTTCTTGCCCTACAACATATAATACAAAAACCATCCGATCTCATAAAATTTTCGTTGCTCATAGAAATGTTTTTCTCAACATTTTTTACAATCCCTGTTTCTTTGTTACTGTGTATGCTTATCTTTGGAGCATTTACTCTTCATTTAACCAATGAACCTTTGTTTTTCAGTTAGTTCTTAATATATTTAATCATGTACTCCATATCTTACTCATTGCTATTAAAAGTATTCTTCACACTTTTTCTCAAACTCATATACATTTCCTTAAGATTTAACTGGTATAAATTGTCAATTGGGTTTTATCGGGTCAAATTTACGTCATTTGAAATCAAACATTCAAATTAGGAATCATATTTTTAATTTTCGCCTGAAGTCGTAAAAGTCGCATTTGAGAGGTTTTCACTTCGAATCATGGTTGTAAACACAGCTGAAGGATTAAGTCTTTCGATGCATGACTATAAAAAATAATTTGTAATTGAACCTTAAAACAATTGTCTATAGCATTGTGAATTACGAATTGCACTTAAAATTTTAATTGCAAATTACAAGCTTCCTCTGTGTTCTGCCGGCTTCCAGTGTTTGAAGTGCAAAATTAATTATATCAGTCACCCTTTTTCAAGTTTAGACATGCGAGTAATTTCACTGACTCGTCACTGAATTTAGTGTTTTATATACATTTTTGTTTTGTGGCAGCGCGAAATAACATTTCGAGTTCTTTTTCACTCTGTTTCCTCCCAGTTAATTATTTCACGCGTATTGTGTGTGTGTATTTCTATGATAGAAATTGTCAATTTATTTATTTCAACCGATGGTGAGATGTATTCTGAAATGATAACGCAAATGTTAAAATTTGGTTCTTTACTTATAGCGTACTAATTTACTTCCGCTTTCATGGGATAAAAGATGTATTGCAAGCGAGGAGTCATGCTAGTGTTCAAAATGAAAGATAATATTGGTGAAATGTCAGACTACTGCGGGGATCTCAGAGCAATAGGAGAGTAAGTAGGGTAAACGAGAAGAAAGAAACTCCAGTGTATTGGAGAGAAAAATGAAATTGAACTATCCAAAGAGAAGCGGAGGACAAATAATTTGCGAATTAGAATACAATGCACTATTGGAAGGAAAAATTAGTTCATTGCATGGCTTATGGGTGAGTGAAAAGTGAAGAAAGATGAGTGGAGTGAAGCATGCAATGAAAGATATACGGTTATGTACATAAATAGATAAGGACGACTCATCCGGCAATATGATCGAGTCCAAAATAGAATGAGAATACTCTGAATATGAAGAAAATGCGAGTTTAGTTCAAGATGAGAATCCCTTATGAAAAATTGATGGTAAAATTTATGGTGAGGGCATTAGAAAGTTGGTTTGGTGCTCGATAATGCTCACTGATAGCCGGATATTCTGTCTTAAGGGCGGCAATGGGTGTTAAAGTTGACTGAAGAAAATAGATGCATCATATAAGATACCACTACGATTGAGATGATGAAAACTGAGGCTGTAGTTCAAAATTTATTCATTTGATGTATCTGATCCATTTTATACATATGGGAAGACTTTTTCAGCATGGAGATGATAAACAACGTTAAGAAGGGAGATAAGAGCCGAATAATTATTGCTGTACGAAAACGGAATGCTGTAGATCGCAAGTGAAATGAAAAAATTGCGTTATGAAGCGTGATAAACTCGTAGAATAGGGTAGGAGAGGTTAGTATACTGGGGTTGAGACTAATTTTAGAAAAGGGCAAAAGTACCAGAGAAGCCAATGAATGATGAGGTTAAGTGTAGGGTGAGAGCAGATGACTGAAGAAGAATGAGAAGAAGAAAGAAAGCTCATGCGAAATCAAGGGTTCATTTGGAGGTCACTGAGCATGAGACCAGAATTCAAGAGGAAAAAGTGTACAGTATGTACACAAGCGGACCAACTTTATTGCAGTGATTGCAAATGCATGAAAGCAAAAGAGGAAAATGTAAAATACACCAGAGAAGTGAGAGGTATTTTTCTGTTGAAGTAGTAGATTACTTGGAGAGGAATTCACGAGACGTGAATTTAATATACATAAAATATTCAAATCGCATGCATGTTGTAGTAAGCGTGGGGGTGAGTTAAGTTTAAGGCTAAAGAAGGCTAGGATTAGGAGTGTAATGCAGAATATTGAGTCCGATACAATAGCATACTTATATTATAGAATAGAAGCTATTCTATTCTATGAAGAATAGCATGAAGTAGAAAAATATATTGTTTAAAAGACGCTTACAAAAATTTGGAGTTAACTTAGACCACTGCTGAGAGCATTAGAAAATAAGAAGAGTAACGAAAGCAAAGTGAATGTGAAGTGTGAGGGTGGCGTGCGAATTAAATAGGTTGTTGTGATGGCGAGTTGAAAATGAAGGAGTGGCGAGCGAAAAACTAAAAAGGTGCAATGCGCGTGGAAAGAGTGAAATGGAAATGCATGAAAATCGCAAAATTATCCAGTTAAAAAATTATGGATGTGCAGCTAGTGGGAAAATTGAGAGCAGAGCGCATTATGAGAAAAGTGAAGGTGGTTAATAAAATGAATAGATGTAAAGAGGCGAAGAAAAATAGAGAGCAAAAAAAATTTGAGAGTGTATTCAGAGTGAAATACCGATAGATAGTAAGAAATCAGTGCGGGTGTTGTTAGAGTGAAGTAGAGATGGAGAACATGAATAGAAATCAAACTTGTGTCATGGAGGGAGTGAGAAGTGGGCAGTAAACACAACAAGAGGACATTCGCATAGAAAAAAATTTCGTTGGCTCATCATTCGGAAAGTTTGAATACAATTTTGAGTGAATGCAATAAACGAATGTTGGTGAATTGGGAAACCAAAATTAACTGCTGTTAAAGATTCTCTATTTTGTTATTTATCTACATCTTTCCGACCTTTTTGAAAGCAGAAAACAGTTAATTGTTGTTTGGAAGTGTTTTCAATTCTTAGTTTTAAAAAACTAATATTGTAGCCTACAATCAGAGCTCAGAATATATAGACGCATCATTATATTTGCATGCTCTGTCATTTGGTAATAAAATGCTTAACGTTGAAACATTAACGTTTACTCCATAAATGTTCCTTAGTTAGAATGAGAAGGGGTAATCAGGGAAAATATAAAATTTTTTCTCACTAGTCATCATTTAGCTATAACACAAGTTATTGCCACTCTTTTGCAGGCTCGGAAATAATTTCTTACTTACATGATGACATGGACTTTTGTAGAATAAAGACCACCATAAAGTTGGGACAGTTGATTTACGCACTTTCTAGTTAATAACTGTGAGGTCGGAAATGTTACGTTTGAAGACTAACAAGATCTTGAAATTTGGAATGAATTAGATAAAAATTCGTTGGTTGACAGTGGCAGGGAAATGGAATGTAGAAGTTAGGAAAGGATTTTTATAATGAACTGAAGCAACACAATAAAAGCAGCCATAACTATTATGACAACAGGAAACAAATTTTTAAATTAGGACGGGTACTTACCACAAATGTTCAACGTGATAACCCATCTGATGCGATGCAAGCGTTCAAACGCCGGTACAAAGATTGCCTGACGCGATCGAAGTCACCAGGAGTTTCCCGAATTCTTGCGGAGGCTTCAACAATACTACCGAAGAGGTCTTCTCCAGATTGAATCGGGGTTTCGTACACCAAACTTTTCAAATGTCCCCAGAATTAGAAATCTAAGAGAGTAACATAAGAAGACCTTGGTAGTCATGTGATGAGGCCACCACGGCCTCGTTCTGAACGACTATTTTTCGGCCTCCCTACTTTTCCTCCCCGGTCGCTTAGCGGTTGATGGGAAGCAGAACAGAAAAGGCGTTTTTTCAATGGCCACATCGGTTTGTCCTGCTAGCGCTTCTGTTGCGCTGCGACGGAACCGAGCAGCTCACAGATGTTCGCGCTGGCGCATTTCAGGGCCTGGCAAGCGCTTCGTGCTTCAACACAGGGTCGAGAGCCAGGCCATGTTCGGTCGCACAGTGACACAATGCCTGCAGTATAATGAACATTTCTGCGCCGATGCATTGCCAGGCAGGCGCTCCTAGCCACATAAATACAGCGCTATTTGGCTGCGGCCTGTTTAGGTACCGTTGAAAACTTTTGCCGGAGTAGACTTCATTGCTATTATTGTTGAAACGAAAAACAAAATAATAATAGTAGTACTAATAGGGCGATTCTTATATAGGGAATCTTATTCTCAAAATAAAAAGAGGAGCCAACGTTATAGAGAACATTTATTATAGCACACGTTTCGGAATCAAAATCATTCCATCATCACTGCTGGAAGAAACAAAAAGTAATTACCAGTCATGAATAATACGAATAAAGTCTGAATATACAAATCAAGCAAAAACGCCAAATTTTTCAAAATCATGATAAAAACCAAGATCTAATTTTGAGAGTGGTTTGATTTTAAAACATTTCTATTTTATGTACGGAACATTTATTCGTTCACTGGGGGAGGAAAATGCTTTTGCGAGCATAAAACTTTAACGTTTAATAAACTGTTAGTAGGTCAGCAGATAAAACATTCTCCAGGATCAGAGTGCTTATTAGTTTTACCATAGAAGTGAAATAAAAGAATATAGGTCTCAACAATACGGATTGAGATATACAAAACGGGTGTTGTGAACGGTAACAGTATCAAGCAAATAAACGTTTCTTCAAAGTTTTGTTGCAAAACCTTCGCTCTTTGTCACTGCTGCGAGACGGTTTCCATGTGATGAAATTAGACATTCAAGTTCGTGCTCATTCTTCAATGAACATATTTCAACTCTGGAAGATTATTCGGACTTCTTTGTTCGACCTTTCCTTTCAGAGTTCCTTCAAGATTTTCAATCGGGTTAGGGTCCAGCTATTGACTTTGCCACGGAAGAACTTTGTGTTTGTGTTTATTCAGTCATTCGTGTGTTTAATATGCCGTGAGTTCAGTCAGGGTCGTTGTTCTATGGAACGTACACATGCGAGTTTTGCATGTACGCTTAGAACTCGAGAATAAATTTTTCTTCAAAATGTGATGATGCATGGCACCAACCATCTTTCCTTTCTTGATGTGGAGTGCACCAGTGCCATGCGAAGTGAAACAACCCAAGCTATTGTGTTATTTTCTCTGTGTTTCATATGTGGTGAGTTATTTTAAGGTTCGTGGGTTACTCCATTCCTCTTCCAAACGTGACGAGCTGCATCAAATAAATTCTATTCAATTTTGGTGTCATCAGACCAAAAAGCTCAAATGAAAACTTCATTTCTTTTAGTTTAAAGTTCTTTACTCAGGAGTGTAGTCTTAAGTTTGCAAATTTGAAACGACTTGCAAGATGGTGGCATGTCAACTGAGCAGCTTCAAGAGTTCTATAATTTATGCTGTTTGTGGGTAAATTTCTACTGTTGTTTCTGTATCCTAAACTTGCACCGATAGCTTCAAAATCATTTTAACTCTTCTGAGCCATCATCAACGTATTTTCATCCTTCCCCCCAAGTTTTGATGCGCAGGAACTCGCTTGTATTTCAAGGTTCACCTGACTTCGCAAGGTGGTGGGTGTGTCGTACTCCTAATGTTTATGAACGATTGAACCTGCGGAAAAAATATCTTACAAAGGAAGGAAATCTTTTCGCACGAAAGTCTTTCCGAATAAAGTTGAATTGTTTGTGGAAGGATAGATTCAAGAATTTATTTTAAGTCAAACACAATATTTTCAGCCGACATTCTGAAATGTTTGTAACTGACCATGAAATTTTCTCCAGACCTCATAGGCTTGTTCTACGAATGTCTGGGGTTTTCGAGGATTTGTTAGCACACAGTTGTCGTCTGAAACGGAAATAATCTTCATTCTAAAATTTTTGTGCAGAAATTTATACTTTTGTGGTTCTACATATGCTTGTGTTTGTTGCATGTAGATTTGTTTACCTGAAAAATTAAATGTTCAATTTCAGATCTTAGATTAACGGTTCAAACTATATTGTGCCAGAGTTTCGTGTATGTTATCTAACAAACAATTCAATTACAGTAAAATCTCTTGAGTGTAAATACTTTTGTTATCCCAATGTTCGTAGATGGGATGGTCTTTGGTCATGACAAATATTTAGTAGCATTCAATTTTCGTGCAGATTTTTAATTTGTTTTTCTTGATGTTTTCACATGGTTCGACCAGTATAACCTTCACTGCATTTCATATCTTCATCAAATGTTAAAGCGTTAGTAGCCATTACGAAAATTACATTTAATGGTTACCTTCCATTTATTAATTTCAGAAAACAGACTGAGCCAAAAAATTCTAAATGAAAGATTATTATCAATGTTTGGGCGTGCTGCGCTCTGGACGAGCTAAAATCCATGGCATACGCAGTTTATCTATATGTCCCTGCACTATTTCAATGCTCAACAACTTTAACGATTCCAAAGTTTTCGTCGGATACAATGCTAAGTAAGTATGACTTACAACTTCATGTTTGTCCGACTAGGTCTGAACAATTTTTATTTGTGAAAAACGATATGAATGACACACGTTTTAACAAGCCTTACTTAATGAAATAATTCCCATTGCTAACAAAAACATATCTGGTAACTTGAACTAGCCGATAGAATAAAATCTTGCAAGTCTCAAAATAAAATAGTTGAGCAAATTTAAGCTTATCTGCATTTTAATCATTGAATGTTTTTACTTGTGTTGAGTTATACAGAAAAAATGGATGGTATTTGGATGGTGAAATGTAAAAAGAATATGATGAATGAGGTAAGACGTTCGGCGACGCTCATGTAACTTGCAGAGGTTGCCAATGACACATACATTGGGACATTGTTTCATTGATGCTCTACCCACCTCTTCTTAGCCAACCTTGGTCTCAAGTGCTCCATTTTTTGAGCCGAAATTAACCGCCAACGGCAGTGTACATCAGAAGTAAAAGTTTTATTTTACGAGAACAGCTAATGGTGAATAATTTCACTGATATTTTATAAAAAAGAACATGATTTTTATGATTTGGGTACTTCCTTCAGCTTACTTTCTTGAGGGATCACTAAGCAACTCCCCGAATCTTTTTTACATTCCACTTCATAATCATACTGTCTTTTGTTTCCAGTTTCCAGTTCGTTTAAAAAATGGGCAGTCTCATTTCGTTTCCAAAATATGTCGTTAGTCGAAAATCTGCCTAATCCAGTGTTGTCAGAGAATTGTCAGTGATCCAAACACAGTGAACTGCGTAATGTTTTCACGTAACCTGCATTTGGACACGAACAACTCTACAGCATGTTTTTTATTGACAATTGCGTTTTCCTAAGTTTTGTTCGTGAGAACAACTTTGATATTTTTGAGGGTCGCCTACACCAATATCGTCACTTCTAAGTTGATATGCTCAGTTTCAAAATTTGTATGCCACTTGTTAAGAGTGAGCTCACCCATAGCTTCTTTTAATGGGCTTGACGAATTCTTAACGATTTTGTATACCGATTATGCTCATTAGAGCATAGATGAAATTTCTCACCAGCCGTTTGGATTGAGCATAATAAAAAATCTGATGTAAACTAATGAAAATGAGCCATGAATAAAACATACAATGATTTGTGGATTGTAAAGCTTCATCCGTGCTCTAACTAGAAGCTTCTCACGTTTGCTGATTCTCACTCAAAAACTGTTACTTTAAAACCGCTTTGAATATTTTGGACGTGGTAATAGCTAAAGAGCAATTTAAATCTTAGGTTTTGTAACTTAGGCCCTAGGTTTCGAAATTCAAAGCAGTGCAAAAAAACCTTTTACAGTTAATGTCCAACCAAGCAAGTCTCAGTATTTGGTACACTCCTATACTGAATGGTATAGCAATGAAATAGGTACTATCGCTTTATGACGATACATGCTTCAGCTGAGTAGTAGCAAGAATTAGGATTTACGCTAGCTCAACAAATCAGTAAAATTCAATCTCCTGAGCCTGTTAGAGGAGGAACGCCGTGGAAGGTTTCTACTCTGAATTCCGGAGTTCTCAGAAATTACAAATTCTCTACTGATGTCCAAGGTCATCAAGAGCGTATGCCCTGATTGACTCGAAGAGTGAAGTCATAGCTACGGGGGAAGCAACTCTCGTTTGTTCGATAAGCCAGTCAATAGAAGTACATGCTAGTGACGTCACCATCATTCCATTAAATGCGACAGCAGAGAAGCACAGCTGCCAAACGGATGACGTGCACCACTGCGAAACCGCCGGAGATGTTTCCCTACGTGTAGATTTTGCTGACTATAATGCTGGTAGATTATTTGTGAGAAAATAACCCTCATCACGATACGAAACTAGAATTTGATCTAATGATGATACTAAACAGATGGATGCTCTGTCTAAACGGTGAAAAATCTTGGTATACAACGGTGTTCAACGTGTTATGTCTGCTAGAAAAGGGTTCTTTATAGATACTTTCGAGAGGGACTGTGTAAATTTAGGAGTGGAAGAAATAGATTTCTTAGACGGACATTGCATATGCAATTTAATCGCAGTGCACTACGAGTATTCAAACTTTAGGAACAATATAAATTTCCCGCATGAAATGAACGAAATGCATTAGTTTTCGAAAGCAATGTTGTTTTTTGCTCAAAACAGCATGAGTATATTAATCAAATACTCGTTTACACGACGCTTTAAAAAGTTGGCATTCGATTGTGTTCGATAGACCACGAAATATGTTATTAGGTTAGTTAATGAAATAAAAAAATATGCTCAGACATAGTGTGTGACCTTCGCTGAGAAAATAGGTGTTCGTAATAATATTGATGGCTGAGTTTTACCTCAACAGTCAAAATTTCAAAGTTACTTCGGTTTGACCGATGAAATTAATCACTCATGAGGCTAACGTAAACTTTTAAATCTTACACTCATTGAACATTTAATCCTTCTCTTACAGATAGAAAGTATTTAAGTTTAAATGCAGTGAAGGACTTCAATACGAATCTTGCCTGAGAAAAAATTAGATCTTTGAATCCCGATTTCCTTATTTTCGTGTACAGGAATTGAAACTCCTACTTGCTTTTCCAGGAAATTATTTTAAATTTCCTTCAAATGACTCATTACTCTGTTCAATAGAACTCAGTTTGAAATCGCAAAATGACATCACTCTCATCATCCAATGCAATTTTTCTCATAGAGATTTCCAAGAGACGGCGTTTCGAAATCATGATGTTACGACTGCAGTCTGTTCATGGGTTCATGGGCCTGTTCCAACTCTTACGACACTTTGACTCTCCTCTACTACTGTTAAAAGAATCAAGTTACAAACAGGTGATGTTAACCGTCAGCAGAAGAAATTTAAATTAGAGCGACAAAGCTAAAAATAAGAGTTAGAAAGAAAGTCCTACGCTGGAAATTTTTTTTACGCAGAGCATCAACGGCGAACTGAGAAATTGCATTACTTTCAGCAATGGAAAGCCCGATCATCGATTGTAAATTTATAATGGTGTGCGCGAACGCAACGAAAAAATTCACGTGTGACCACAACATAATATACGATAAAATGAATGGACACAGAATGATATAGGAAACACAATGAAAAATAAATGCTAATGTTGAAATATGGTGATATATAATCTTTAGGGAGCATTACATTTCAAATTATCACGCAAGAAATATGAAACACACTCTACACAAATGAAGAGCTAAGACAGAAACACTAAAAATTACTGAAATAAACACTTTTTATCTTGATACAAAAGCGTGAGATGCAAAAAAACATCTATGTCTTCATCTTCAGTACAATGTAGGCAGTGAATATCCTGCTTGAATTTGAAATCAACATCGCTTCCATAACTTAACCCAAGTTCCTAGCTCACTAGTATTGACCTTATTACATGTTCCAAATATCACGGATTCCGCAGTGACCTCCTTCCATGAACCTAAACTAAGCAACCCAATTGAAAATCGAAGACGTATCGCCGATGTGTTATGGCCGAGCAAGAGAGAACCTAAGGGACGTATCATCGGTAAATCGCCTCCGCATCGTAGGCGAAATGTCCACTTAGGGACGAACTTTTGGGCTCTGATACGTCCGCGGGCGTCCTCGACGATCATACATGCTAAGTCCATGCTACGTCCCTGCTCGACCCATTTCACCGGCGATGCGCACATGATTTGCGGATGGCCATCCTTGAATTTGGCATAAAAAAAAAACTTTCGGTCGCGCACAGCCGAGATTTATCGCCTCTAAACGACCCTCAAATACATATATATATATTTTTTTATTGAGGGTCCCTGAGAGGCGATAAATCTCGGCTATGCGCGGCCGAAAGTTTTTGTCGAAAGTTGTCGTTTTGAAGAGCAACACTCAAATATTTAATACATATATATTAAATATTAACACTCAAATATTTAATATATATACATATATATATATCAACTATTTGAGTATTGCTTTTCAAAACGACAACTTCGCTGAGCGTGGCACAGAGTTTCTAATGGCAAAGCTTAGTGAACACTCAAATGCTTATCCCCGCTGTTTATTATGTGAAGAAACAAAAATACCGGCTCATCTTAGCCTAAAATTAAGCACACCTGTCCAATTACAGCATTGACTGCGCTGGTCTTATTTCTACGATCACATACTGGACTCGCAGTTTTTAAAACATGTTTTGACATTTGAGCTATTTATTGCTTCGAGTTTTTACGTAAATGCAAAGCACGATCGCCATTAAGCACCCAAAAAAGGTTTAAATAAAATAATTCATTAAAATTAATCTTTTACTTTAAACTAAATCTAGAATATTAGGATAAGTCTCCCTAGCCATATTATTGCGTTGTAAAGAGTGTAAGATGGAACACACAAATTTGTAGGGAATTAAGCAAACGAAGAATCTATGAACAAGGCGTGTCTACACACCTTGTTTACAGAATCAACAAGATACACAGAAGTTTATGAAACATGATAGAAGTTATAGAAGAACGTAATAAACAGCAAAAAAGTTAGCATCAAGCTGCAAAAATTTGATCCGTTGTAAAACAAAAGCAAATGAAATCAAAAGGAATGCCTACCTTACTTTCAGCTGGGCCTCAGAAATTCCCCTGGGACCGCTAGTTCCCATGGATATAATTGTTGTATGCCCTGAGGGTCTAAACCTTCTGTGACACTTCATCTTAGAAAACACCGTGTCTTTCCGCCTAACTCGAGTGAAACTGGCTCGTCAAGGTCTGGCGCACAGTTTTCAAACGTCCAAGTGACAGCTGGAAGATAAGTGACGGGTCTCTTGCCTCTCCTCCATCCCTGTCAACTGATCCTGTTGAAAAAAAAATTGGTTTTCAAGTATAGGATTGCTATCCAACGAATGAATGTTTTGAGTACGAAATACCTTCAATAGTTTCACGGTCAAATTTTGGTGGGAATAAATGTTCCTCAAAGAATAGGTTTGTAAAGTTTATCCTTCGTTTCAGGTTCTACATCAGTAGCTTTACTCATTTAATTAAGGGCATACTGGCTGGGAAAAAAACTTTGTTTGAGGAAAATATCGAATTACTTGTGTTTCAACAGTTCTACACATGTTAGAATACAAAGATAATCACTGATTTAATTTAAGCTAGATTAGACGGAACAAAATTATTGGTATCACAAATATTGGTATCATTTCACAATACGAGAAGACTAGGTTGGGTAATTTTGTACATGATTGAAATTTAAGATGACTAGTTGTTACTGCTCATCAGATATTCGCATGTTAACGGCACTAGTGATAGAGGCAAAATGAATAAACTACTGGAGGCTTCACACGTCTATAAGCCACAGTCTTCTGAACAATTTTAGTACAAAAATTTGTTTGTAATTTTATTGAGGCTAGGTTTAAGTATATGACTTCTATTATTTGAATATGCTCCATTTTTAAAACATTATACAAATTTTTGGCATTTGAATACAGATCTTCATTTGAGGGCTTACAGCTATGATCAATACGGATATGATTAAAAATGGAACCTTAAAATTTGCGCGAGGTTAATCTTAGCTTCAGTGTCATCCTAGTCATGCCAATGCAACATTTATTGAAAGACTTGCGTTCTATCCTGTTACATTCGAACTGATATATCACATTTCTTCTGCCAAGGTCAATGACACCGGATCTGGAAATATTGTTTCTAACTAGATCACTGATTTTGTGATTTTGTAGTACACACGAAGTTTCATTGACATATCTAGATCTATGGGTTTCACGAAAGTTCCAACAACATTTTGGAAGACACGTTCATCAATTTTGTAATTACCATGCACTTGATTTTCATAGAATATATTAATGTTTCGCATAATATCCCGGATCATGGTCCTCATTCAAAATTCGATTTACAAAGTTACCAATTCCATCAATAAGCGCATTGGAGAAATTGTTATTAACTAGCAACCGCTTACATCGTAGCATTTCTGAATGAAAACTAGCCCAGCTGCTGCACACTTCATAAGTGCTCTTTAACAAGGTATGGATAACGCTTTCTTATTACACATGCGCTGCATCACAATCGTAGTTTCTGGTTCCACCAGCATGCGAGGGCTTTACATACAGTTATGCGAAAAGCACCCTGAGATGCTTCAACTGAAACGTCAAGAAATGGCAGCTTCCCATTTACACCCAGCTCATACATAAACGTAACACCGGATTATCAGTCATTAAATTCCGAACATCTCCAATTGCTCTACCATCTCAATTTCAACGATAATATCGTCCACGTACCTTCCGTATAAAATCGGCTTCACCGGTATAGAGTTCAAGGTATAGAAGCACTGCACATTGCAGAAGGTCTTGAACCTACCGTCAACAATAGTACAAATTATTTTTTGCTCTAAAATTGTTCTGTAGGACTGTAGCTGAAACGTTTAGAACCTCCGGTAGATCGTCCATTTTGCCTCTATCTCTGGTGCCGTTACCATATGAATATCAACATGATCAATAACTAAGCATCTGTAATTTTAATCTTGCACACAATAAGTCCTATCTAGTCATATCACAATGGGATTACCAATATTTATTTTCAGTCTGATGTAGCTTAAGTTTTGGATTGACGGAGTTTTATCAAAGTGACTGTTTGTTTTGTCTTTGGCATCCCAAGGATGATGTTAGTAACATCGAAACGTTGCCTTTTAAAAACTGATTGAGGAATTTTTAAGAAATTGAGTGTTTATTTTAGCAAAATGATATGTGACTATCTTTGTATTCTAACACGTGGAAAACTAAAACAATTTCGCTAAGTTGAAAAGTTGGAAAATAAATTGTATTAGAATAATTCAAAAACATCTCTATTATACTATCAATCTGTCAATTTCTTTATGACAAGTCATTTGATTTCAGATCTTTAAAAGTCGACAACGCAGGCCATTCTAAATCATCTTCGATAATTTATTTTCATATTGCTTTCCATATAGTTTCATTTCGTTTCTCCATTTTCGGAAACAAACCTATTACTCTCGAAGTTGCAATGCTAGGGCATTAGAGGGGTTATTCAGAACTGATTTAACTCATACACGACATGACGAATCGAAACCTTGTGTTGTAATTGGTAAGGCTCCATCAGAACTACTATTAACCGTGTAGTTTCTCAGAGAATAGTTTTGGGTCTCCTCCAGGTTTTGATATTTATCAGTGATGCAGTTCAATGTACTCCATTTTTCAAATTCATGTTTTTTACTTATGATAGTACACTTGCTACGACTCTACCTATTGAAAACTGCATCTCACAGACAAATAAAATAAATACTGAACTGGAAAAATTTTGTATGCATTTCAACGCAAATAAGATATCCTTTAATTTTGATCGAATACGAAAAATACATTCTGTTTTATAAGCGAACCATATCTTGCATCAAGATCAGTGATGGCCAGCCAGATGGAAGCGACTAATTAAAGAAAATATCGAAGTATTTTTACCAACTAGAAGTTATCTTTTAAAGTCCATGTTTCATATTAGAACTAAATAAGCTGAATCTGTAACAATTCTCGATGGCGCTACAAATGGTTCATTAGAGGATGTTTTGAAAATATTGTGCCTAACGTCAATACATTCATTTCTGCGGTGCATATAAAAAGCAAAAAATGGAGCTGATAAAAAACGAACCAACTCTTCAGTACAATAGAAGCCAACAGAACAGTGAGGAACCGATTCATTCGAACTCCTGAAAATATTTGACCCTTCACAAATCTAAACTTTTCTAATGTTTCTTGGCCAAACTGATTGTCAAAGACAAATGAAAGCGATAATGATTTTATAACATTCAACATTCGTTCAAAATCGCCATTAAAACCTGAGAAACAGAAATAAGGTCTTACTTCTTGACTATTTCAAAATGAAATGGCAATCAGTTTCTACATCTTGAAAGCAAAACTTAAAACTCTTTCCCTTCTGACATCCTGAAATTTTTCGAAACTTATCTTGAACCTTACTTTTTATCAACGGGTCGCTGAAACAAATGTTCATTGAAATTCTTCTTGCATACAATTGAAATCTAATAATCAATTAATCGAATCTATGCCAAAAATCCAATGGAATACATCTAATTCCATGCAACGGATAACATCTTAACCCCAATCTAATTTACTGTTCTTTCTTGGCTTGTTCAATCTACTGAAAATTTACTTAGAAGTTCCTATACTGGTTCAGGGCCACAAGTGGCTAAATTTAAAACTTATTCGAAGCCGTTGATATTACTACACACTTGTGGTAATAAAGAGCTTGAATTGTTTAAGGAAACGGCATTCCTAAAAAATACTTTCTACTTTGGAGCTTAAAGCTTTAAACTATTCAAGTTTTCATTTTGTAAAATAAACGGCTGTGGTTTCAAACATTTTTTCCATTTTAGGAATAAAAATTTTGAAAAATAACGGAACGAGATTTTCAAATTCCTTCTTCGCGAGTTTTTGACCAAGCCAAAACGAATTGCGCCACTGAATTTGGCGCGATACGTTATTAGGTAATTTCATGAGTTTCTTAGAACTAAAAATGGAAAGGAATCGAAAAATGCTTCCATTAAATTTATGATTTATTGCTCCAAAAGCTACTTTTTCCCAAATAAGTGAAATAACACCTTGAATATAAAAGAAATTGAGAAATACTATGATATAACTAAATATCCCGTTTATTGTGATATATATATATACCATTGCTCTATTTCCAAAACCTGCACGAAGAGCAACCCTCCGCATAACTGATTAAAAAAATTGAACTAACCTTCAGCTCACCAAGTGACGAAACAGTTCTAAGCAATAACGGTTAGCACAAATTCGTTTTAGAAGTTTAAGCTAGTAAAAATTTGAATTATGCCAATAGAATGAAACACACCGAATAACCATCAATAAAATTAATTGTTAAATTCCATGTTTACAGCTTATGCATCATTACATGAGCATTATTTTTTCACATTCATTGCGAACCACTCAACGCCTCTCGCAAAATCAATTTGAGAACTAAGATTTGAACTAACGCTCTCGCTGGGCCGCTGGCCCGACTCGGAGCCTTGGACTCGCCGTTGCAAGTTTGAACCCGCTTGCAAAGCTAATTTTTACCCTAAAAAAGTAAAGTTTAAATGTCCAGGAGCGTAAGCTTTGAATATTCTGAACTAATTTTTCCAAAGAATACATAGTACTAAACGAAACATTTTGAAAATATTTCCCCTGAGTGTGTGTGTGCAAGGCTGCAAGGTGGATGCCATTTTACTTTGTTATGTAATTCTGATATATACGTACAATGCTAGGGTAATTTTTACCTTCATCCTCAATTGGTCTGACTGCGATTCATATCGATGCATGGTCGATGCTCTATCATTTATCGATCTCATGTTCACCCAGCCGCTTCCCTATCTCGTACGAATTTCTTCTCCAGACTTAGGGTTTTAATATGTCTATTAGTGTTTTCAATACTTTTCGTTGATAATGAAGTCTTGGTTCTAAATTGAATATATAAAATTATTGATCATTAGTCTTTGTTCAAATGCTCTGGTGTATGACGTATGTTAAAAATGCACCCATCGACTAAATTCGTTTCATTTAAGGTGTAAAATTTTGCGGTGTTGCTAAAATATAGTAATTTTTCAAGTTAAAATATTTGATATATAAACAAACTAACTACTTTTCATGACAATTCGGAATACTGAGTAATGAGATTGATCGTAAAATGAAGTAGATCTTCAAATTTAACTCCTGCGTAATTTCCAAACTATTTCAGCTGATGTGTGACAAATTCACGAGTACATTCATCGATTTAGATCAAAGCAACTTTCAATTGACATGAATGGAATTTAGTTAATCATTAGTGTCGAGTGAAATTTAATAGGAATAATTCTTGGCATGTCATTAATGATAATAGGCAAGTTTTGCGGTACATATTTCAGATCATATTTGTGAACATTTTACTGTTTACAATCTATTTTTACAATAGATAGATGTGTACGAAAAAATGATATATATCAAAATTTGTTAGGTATTGAAAGAAAATCTAATCTAAAAAATGTAGTTTTACTTTCTTGGAAAGCATTTCTCCTAAAATATTTATACAGCCTAAATATATTTCCTTTCAAAAGCAGTCCTATGTTATACACGCTTCTCTGGACGGTTGGTCTAGACATTGCGACTTACTTCAGGATCAACGTTCGCTCAGTTTACAATGCAAGAGCATAATTTTGCTTAGAAAATTGTTCGACAAATGAAAATATAAAAATAAAGTATGAAACAAAACAAAATGAACATTTTTAGTATTTTAGACAAAGGTTAACCAATATTCATTTATGATAGATCCAATTACATTAAGAATAAGACAAATTTTCGATGTTTGACTGAATATTTCATTCGTGACAATTCAAATTTTACATCGGAAGACAGTCAAATTTATTTCTGATACACTTCATTACTTATGTGACAAATAAATATTCTTGGTAACAAATATCATAGCTTTGACGATAAATTAGATAAAATTGATTAGGAATTATGGATCCTTGTTGACAAATGATATTTCATCGGTGACAATTTAGATGTCCATTGCGGCGTATTAGATAGCCTATGTAATAAATTAGATAACCTTTCTAACAAAATAGATATCCTGCATTCCAAATTAGACATCCTGTGTGATCAATTCGATATCCTTCACACATACTGAATTGTTGCACGGCTGCATGTAAAAGACCACAAAGGAAAAATTCGGGATTTAAGTGAAGCCCTTATCTCATATACTGCTTGTTCAACGAACTTTCAGCGGTTAGGGGCAAAATGTTCCTAAGATTCTCTATGTGTTAGCGACAAAACCTATTTACGTATTCTTGAATAAAATTCCTTATTTGCGAATTGTTCAATATTAGCTAGGAAAATATAAACAGTTGCTTAACGATCGGTTCAGATTTTCCCTTGAATTAATAAAATATACCTAATGCAGTTCTTAAATCACATGTTTTGAAAAGAAACGGGTAATTTCTACTATATCGAATATTGTAGAATGTAGACCTATCTGTGATGTGCCGCGTGACCTGGCAAAGATACAAACACATAAATAAACATACAAGTAAACACACCAATGCTTCTATTGTACAGCACAGTTCATTCACATTGATATGAACATTTTTGATGAAGACAATTTTAAAACATGCGACATTTAGTTTCAAGCTTGATGCAGTGTTCACAACAACGTAAAAACACGTGTTTGATGGCTTATGTCCGTCCATTGTACGGCCACAATCCAACGATGTTTGTATAACTGTAAACCACAGATGGCCGTCCTCAAATATTACGGCCATAATCAACTGAAAATTTTGCAGCCTTAAATCATATCTGGCCAGCTTAGAATACGCTGTCCGTGCTGGACCGTAAGTTGTTAAGAGCGCGGCAAGAGAGTTACAGGGCTGAGCCGGCCTACTTGGCCTCTGTCTCGTCCCTAATCAACCGTCTCGTCCTTAATTCACCGGCGACACGTCCTTGATTTTCAATTGGAAATGACACACGACCTCGTGACTCACGACACTGGTGACTGCCCTGTCATGCATCACTGTGAGCACCCAGGGATTCAACTGCGTCTTTCACAATGTACTCTAAAAGAGAAAATCAATAATCGCAAACCAAATAGTTTTATATTGAATGAACTTTTGGGAAACGTTACTGATCGAGAAAATATTTGCTTTCATTCGCATCAACTTCGAATATGTGAGCAAAATCAAGAAAGTTATATTTTAATGATAGTAATTGCATTTTTGCAGATTTATGGGTAAAAAAATATTTGCGCTATTCAAAATTGAAACGGAATGTTTATTTAATACGTTCTAGTATATTCCTTATCCACTTTCACCGCAATCAATCATGCCCTATAGCCTTTGATCATTTATTTGCACATTTTTCATGAATACTATCACAATCTTCTATGCACATGTTCACCAGATCCTCTTTGCAGTGTGGAGATCTTGTAAAATTTCATTCTAGAATAATGTTGTAAAATTTTTATAAGGATTCTAGCCTCGAAACTAGCTTAGCCGTTTGATTTGTTTTTCTTTGTGATCACTAAAACATTTCGTTGTAGATTTCACCGTGTGCTGAGGATCGCTATTGTGTTAGAAGATCAAATCAAACGAGAGCTCTTGTTTTACTTCTGAAGCACTCAAGTTAGAATTCAAGTATTTTACCTGTTCCGTTTACAGCTAATCATCCCCCATACCATGATGCTACCTCGACCAAACTGTGCACCAGGAATTGTGTTCTTCAATACGAAGGCATGACCGTATTTCCTCCAAAAAGCATTCAACGGTTGAGCCCAAATAATTCAATTCTGATCTTATCTGACCATAGGACACACTCCTAGAATGCTTCGTGCTTAGCCTTATATTGACGAGCGAATTTCAACCGGGCATTCCCATGTCGCTTCAACAACAATGGAATTTTCCTTTTAGTGCGCAATTTCAGTTGATCCCCGTGGAGTTCATTGCTAATTGTGCGCATTGAAACACTCGAGCTTGCTACTAAAAAATCTTCTAGTAGTTTTTCCGCGTAGTCATTGGATTGTTTTAAACTTTTTCGACGAATTTTTCTCAAAGGTCTTGGAAACATGTTGAGTAGCTCAGTAGACCTTTTGCGGTTTTCTGCAGTGCCTGGACTTTTATGCTTATAAACAACTGAAGCAATGATCGAAACGAAATTTTCAGCTTTTTTGATATATTAAAGATATTTCACCCAGTTTTTATTCCTTAATTATAATTTCTTCGATTAACTTTGAAAGTTACTTACCTCTACCCATGATTCTACTGCACTGTGGATGCAGCAGTATTGACAGTACTGAGAGTTCTGTTCTAGACACTATCAATGAAAAGTAATTTCAGCTTTTAAAACGTAAAAAATAATCTCGCATAAACACTTTCTTTACTCGTATACATATTTAAAAACATATACTTCCTTAATAGTTCAATTTTGTGTAAATATATATATATATATATAAATGTATATGAATATATATATATATATGTGTGATTATGACACGTGAACCAATGATTTCACATATATATATATATACATTCTGTATTTATGCATCCTGTTAAGAATATTTTGTAAATCAGTTTCGTTTTAGTTAGTCAGAAAATAGTAAGGTAAGGAATTTCTTACAGTGTCAGTGTTTGTTTTTTCTCCCTGCACATAATCGTGTTTCCTCTCGAATCACAGCTTTCATGTGTGATTGCCATCCAACGATACGACGTTCGCTCACCACTTTCATCGTTGCAGCAAGCGGTAGAGGGCAGATATTAATAGGTAATGAGGATGAATTGTTAATGCGAGCGTCATTGCAAATCTATTAAGCCTATGATTATATGATAAGCTGCTACACCTGCCGTGCAAATTCATTCCTGTAGAACTTAAAGAGCTAATGAGATTTGCTCAGTGCTGATGGTACGTCAGTGTACTGTATGTAGTCACAGAGAACTTGTCTGCGGCTGACATTCCGTCTGCACGCTTCGCTATACAGGGTCTTAAAAACTTGAGGTTCAAACTTTGACAGTAATCAGAGAAACCAAAAATAAATACTTTCACGAATACCACTTACTCTAAAACTTGTTGGTTTTCAAAACAATAAGGCTTAACTTTAGCCTAGACGCCTTGTTGACACCTTTTTTTAGAAAAATATCCTAACGAAAGAAATGAACATTTGAGACACAAATGTTTCATGAAGCAAACTTAGCCATCCCTGTTCGAAATATCTACCCCCTACGTTGATGCAGGTCTGGTACCTCATCTGAATGGATTGATGAACACGATACAAAAGTCTAAGATCTTCTGTAACGTTATTTGTTACGACAACCATCTTCGAAACAAGATCCATCTCAGACTCCGAGAACTAGTGATTTCTGCGGCCCCAGAAAACAAAACATTAATGAATCATGTCAGGAGATTTTGAAGGCCATGCCACTAGAACCACCATTTCGCTCTGTCCATTTATTCCGTATGACGTCGGATCGATATTGGCGAGCATTCCTGTTAGAATGAGCCGGAGCTCCGTCGTGCTGGAACCATATTCGTCAAAGAACAAGAAGCAAATCATCCAACAGCTCAGGCAACACGTCCTTTTAAAACGGGATACAAACTAGTACAGTTACTAGAAACAACATCCGATATGGTCTTATAAGAAAGTCGTCGACAATGTCAGCCCACTCAGTGGCCATAAATAAACCTACATGTGCTCTTGTAAGTAAACCAATGCACTCCATGAGGTTTATCCTCCTTTTTATGCGAGCTACATTTGCTTGTTTAACATTTCGTTTCTGGTAAAAGTGGCTTACCGGTAGAAACCATCTTGATAAAATTTTCATTGTCGTTCTCTCGCCTCAAGCACTAATGAGTATATACACGAAAATGTATGATCACCCATGAGTCGATCCTGAACTTTCTGGAAATGGAAAGGATGTCGAATGTTAGCATTGAGTACATGTCATATATCGACATGTATATGTCGGTTTGGTATTTCTAGGTCAAATGCACAACCTCATGTGCTTTTATAAAGTATGTAGCTAAAGCATTCCACGACGTCCAAAACTCCATCACGTAATTCCCTGAGCTCACCATAACCTTCCCTATAACGTCAAAGCTTTCATGTTCAGGTAGACGATGATATATGTGCTTGAACTCGAAATGTACGCGTAAATATCGAAAGGGATAACTCTCCTGATTCAACCAATCAGTGCCTCTAGGATATTGCCGTTGGTTCTACCGTAAACTATATATTTTTATGTCAGTCATTTGACAAATGTGGCAGAGTAACAGCACTTTGTTGCAGCGTGAATTGATTTGTTAACACAAAGAATCCAAATGCCATCACATTTGAAAGCAGCATTCAATTTCAAATTTCAATTTCAATAGCACGAAAATGTGACAAACTGAGCCCGAAAATAAAAACTTTAAATATGAATATCATGAAAACGTAGGAGTTTTAATATGTTTAGTAATCGGGAAAGTGTTCATTTCACGTATACTTTCTTCCTGTCCAAGTTTGTACCTCTCGTTTTAAAACAATTGTGTGCGCGCATGGGTACACAACAGGCCGACTCTCATGTGAAGTTACTCGAAGTACCTCAAATCACGTAAACTTCTTATGCTTAAGAGAGTAGATATCCCGCCCTTTTGGAGACGATGATTTATTTTATGAACTATTCGTACTTATTTCTCCCACTGTAACTTCGTTCGCGCAATGAAAATTTTTTAATCATCATATTTAAATTAAGAGACGGTGAAAGTATGACATGTAATTATGAAGTTAACAAAATTACTTTTAATGGAAAATATGAAGGGCTCATGTGTGTTGCATCTAATAACAATTATTATTGGGTGCAACAATTTAAGATCCGAATGAAGCCCACGCGACAAGACTGAACGAAAAGTTCAGCATCCGTTCAATCACTTATCCGGCAAAAAATTCACAAAATGTTCGCACACTCCCTGATGATCAATTGATAGTTGAATAAATAATATGATTCATTTTCCGAGTCGTAAAAATGCGCTTGATATAGTACGTGTAGCCCACACTACGCATGGCAAGTCATTGACTTATTTAACTTCCATAAATGCTGTAAAGGTCTTCTACCCGTCATTCTCGAGATGTAATTGTAAGGAAGAACAAACGGAGTTTTGTAAGCGCAACCGAAAGGGAACTGCTGTGCATAAATAAAATTTCGACTGAATATTTTTACTTGCTTCCCTCCGTTGTTCTGCTTCCCTCTGTTGCTAGTCGGCTTGCTGTGCAACGGCCCGTTTAATTTGTAAGGATAGTTTCTCTCATCCTGGAAATACCGTATCATAAATTATACCAATTTACACTCTAGATACAATGCAACAACTTATTACCCACCTCGCAATAATATTCATAAATGTTGTGCAATGACTACGTTGTGAAAATTTGCCTTCGAGCTCGAGCACGCCCGGATTTGTGTGATACCCTCTAGGTTGGAAAATTGTCCATTACTTCAGGAAGGCACAGCATTCTTTTGTTCCCAAACATTCTCGAAATATCACTCAGTTTCTACGATACGCGAAACTTTTTTCAAATATTCCTCTGCATATTTGTCTAATATGTCTCTATACTGCTATTACCTCACATCCTATAAATGATCTTTACATTGAATATTGAATTAGATTTTACTTGAGCACTTCATACTCACATTATGCCCAAATTTTGAGTTTAATGCCAAATTTGAGTTTAATATTTAATGTTGCTGACCTACAGCATTCAAAAATATTTGAATTATATAACGATCACAGTATTTTTCAATTTCAAATGGGATGGGCGATTGTTTACAGCTCAAAATCAGAGTGTTCTCTAAGGGTCATTCATGCAACACAGCAGATACATAAATTCGAATAAAAACGCCCTCAATAAAATTTTTTACATTCTATTATAATTTCCTGTTATTAGTGAGATATTGTTACGGTTGATGTGTAGCAACAGAAATTGTAGCCTCTACTGCCATTTTTTTTGTTTTCTATTATCATAAAGAGCAGGGGTTATTCTACAAGGTATCCATGCCATTTCTTTACCAAACCATACCTCTTTACTATTTAAAAAATTTGTAACAAATGCAATTGATAAGATATTTTGTTTAAATTTATTCTATTATAGTGTTTATTAAAGTTTTTGATCACATTTTGCATTTATGCGTTTCAAAGGTCCTGTTTGTGAAAGAGGTGTTGAATGAAGCCCTAAAAATCGCTACCCCTCAAGAAAAGGCGCCATGTGTCTCACGGCTTATTGAAACTACAGCGCATATGCAGACTCAACGAAACTACAAAACTAAGTACGGATGAAATTCATAGTCACGTCCGACAATCCGTAAATGACACAAGAAATTTAAAGAGACAGAGCCAGAGTTTGCCATTGCCACAATTAATGAGACTAAGTCACAGCAAACTTGGCAAGAAATTGAGTACAGTCTTGATATGCTTCGCGCAACAAATGATTCCCATGTAGAAGTCGATTAAATGTAGAATACAATAGGACAAATCTGAAAAAAGTTTCTTATCAATTACATTTGTAATAAATTTTGAGATGCTAAAAAGACTTTAGGACAAACTGTAGTATCTAAACAAAGAATTTTGGGTCGTTATTGATTAGGATAATCATCACCAGTTTTTTGCTCCTCGTCCATTGTTATAAAATTCCCTCACGAGCTTGGAAATATCTGTAATCAATTTGTGATAGTAAATTTCGTTTTGGGACCATTAAAACATCGAGCTACTGTATATTTAACACAAACGGGCTCTCAATGCTCGTCATGGTTGTGGAAACTCGTCGAGATAGATGAATAAAGAGAAATGTATCTGTAGGAATGATATTGGACTTGAATGTTCAGTAGATCTTAGTAATCAGTTTACTATCTTAGTCTATTTTCAGTTGAATTAAAACATTAATATTAATGGCTCTTTTATACATTTTCTACGTCACTTCAAGTCAAACTTTGGTTCTAATATAGAACTCGGACTTAAACTAGTTGAAACATAATAATTTTTTTAATGGTAAAATTTCAATTAAAATTTTGTAGTTATGATCTTATAATGTGAGGTCCTGATCAGTTAGAATGCCTGGACTGCTTGGGTGGTGTGCCTGGAGTGTCAGGGCGGTGTGCCTGGACTGCTTGGGTGGTGTGTCTGGAGTGTCAGGGCGGTGTGCCTGGACTGCTTGGGTGGTGTGTCTGGAGTGTCAGGGCGGTGTGCCTGGACTGCTTGGGTGGTGTGTCTGGAGTGTCA
>JACJUY010000457.1:89076-164214 GCA_014220935.1 Platorchestia sp. MABIK | reverse complement strand
TTTGATCTTGTTTCATGATATTTTTTCTCAACTTACTGTTTTTATACCATTTCTGCACAGATTCCGCGTTCCCTTGAAATGTTGATTGATTAAAACGTTTGTGCGGTTGCTACGGTTGGTTCGGTTAGGTTGTGAGTAGCAGAATTTAGAAACCGACTGCACTGCTCAACTCCATTCTTGTCCTTTTGAAAAATGTGAGAAATATAAGTGTACGATAATTTTTACCTGGTATGCTAAAATCACTTCTAAAATAGGTAGTGAAATCATGGAAATGCTATTAATTTATGCCGATATGCAAATGAGCAATTTACTTAGTGGTTCACATATGTCCCAAAACGAAATCCACGTGTTGCCTCCTTACTAAATGGTGCCTTCCCTTTCCTCTCTTTAGATCCCATTTGTTGCGGATAGGGAGGCTTAAATTAACCAATAAATTAATCTATAATGTAAACGAGCGTTGAAAGAAACTTTGTGATATGGAAATTTCATTCCCATTCTCATGTTTATGTAGTTGATATTTGTTTGTTACATGCAACATTTTAAACGGATTGTGATTTTATGTATAATTCCTATATTATTTTGGTGTGCCATTGGTAGGAAGGCTGTGATTAATGGAAGTAAGATATTCATGTAAATTTTAATGTAGAGAATGTTTAATTTTTGTAATAAAAGTTGAAGAAAGAGTGGGATTCCATGTCCTTTCTAATGTATTGTCTTATGTACCTGAGCTCCCAGTTGCACGTGCATCGATCTCATTGGATGTTCAATATTGTACTGAGCTTATTGGGTCAATACATTCACAATGCATTAAGTGTGAATGTATTGTAAGATCCAAAGCTTCCAGCGCAATATTGTACACCCCGTGAGGCGAGGCACGTGCAACCAGGAGCAATTTTTTAACCCATAATCCATGGATGGCCAGCCGCGATTCGAATCTGGTTCTGAGGCGGTACACGGCCGGTAGGTAAGGCGGGTCACGGGTGATTCGCGGACGATTTTGTATCCGATAACGTGGACATTTAACCTCTAAACCGCGCGTGTTCCAACCAAAAAACAACCGTATTGCAACAACCGTAACGCTGTTCCACCGGCGATACGACCTTAATTTTCAATTGGGTAGTTCTCTCTATGCAGTGACGCAACTTTGCGTACAAAATAAAAGATAGGCTGTGGTTAAGGGATGTGCATCTCTGTTCAAATTTTTCCATTGAGCTAAATGTTCACTAATTATTTACCAGAATGTCAGTTATGTTGCCTAGTGATGATTGTCATAAAAAATATTTCTTTGCCAAATACGTTTCATCAGTTTCATTTCATAATTAAATGGCTTGCGATTGACTACTTATTACTGATATATGTCATTATTGTTTGTGGATTTTAAAACATTGTACAAATCCTGTGTACGTGTTCACACTCGTTGATCCCTACTTTATTCCTCTCTTTGGAACACCGTTGTTGTGGTTAAGGAGTCTCAAAGTAACATTTATGTTCACTTCATTGGTAATAAAAATAGTTCAAGGTATGTGGAACAGCAAACATGGGATCAAAGCTAAAAGAAACCAGAAACAACTTGTGAAAAAACATTTGAAAAAGTTTATAAAATAGATGTTTATCATTGAATCATTTTTAGATAGCACTGCATTTTGTTTAATCATAGTTTTTGTCACTGAATGACCAAATATTCAAGATCTGTGCATGCTGCAAGTCACCTTAGGGACTTTTTACCTTATAAGGTATTTCTATAACTTATTTCTTGTGCCTCAACCTTTGACTTGTTTTTATTCATGGTGTAATTTTCATTGTAAAAATTGAATAAAATGAATTCACACACTCACTCTTCTAGAACACCTGTTCTGGGTTCACTGTTATCCTTGTGTTAATCAGCTCTATGAAAATGCATTCTTGAACTTAAATGATTGAAGTCTATGGGCCTACAAAATTGTATTCAGTATAAGTTTACCACTTTCTTGGTAATTGATCAATGTCCTGCACGTTTGGCATAATACATAAAAATATTCGACTGTTTTTTCCCCTTGCTTGAATATAGGCTTACATGATTTTACAAAATTAAGTGGTTAAGAACGCACTCTTCATGGGAAGGTGTCGGTTTTTGAAATCTTAGCGCCATGCCGTGATTTCTCCACGTTGGGGAAAGAGAGAACTCAGATACACCCTACCCAGGTGTCGGAAATGGGTACCGCCATGACCGGGTAAGTTGTCATTGTATCCTGATATTAGTTATAATGCATTTGAAAAACCAATGTGCATGATATGATGGCTGGCGAAGGAAAGTTTTTGAACACCAGTGCATTATAATTTAATAATTTTGTAAAGTCATAAATAATTTACACCAGTAGCGCAAATGCCCCTCGCCAGTCGTGGAAAACCAAACCAGGCAGGTTTGGCAGCGCAGGACAGGACCACGGCTGGCTCACCGGCACTAACGAACAGGAAGGTCGAGCTAAGGCTGTGAACAAACATTAACGTCAAATAAGGTCCCAAGGAAATGGATAATTTCAAGCGGAGAAGAATTAAGTTTATTATTAAAAAAAACATAATTTTTGAGTAATGTTAGTTTATCAAAAGTTCAACAGCTAGCAATATTTTAGTTGTTCATAAATTAATACATTAGTGATACTATCGCAGCGTTTACTTTGTAAAATACCTGTCAGATTTAATCATAGCTCCCTTAAAATCAAAAGATTATTACAATAATTAGAGCAGTTTGAACACAAGAAAATGTTCAAAATGATAATTCATGGCATACTAACATGTGTAGATAAAGCTAAATCCCTTCTCATTGAAGACCCCAAACTCCAATTCAACCAACACTGAAATTATGGAAAGGGATAGAGTAGAGGACTGACATTTTTGATTGAAATTTATTAAAAAATGGTCGACCGAACCCAGCGCTACATGTCACGGCGACCCACCTCAAAAGCGAACTGATTCTGAAGTTTTTTACAGCCGTCTTCAGGAAGTTCACGGGTAAGCTATCTGTGTAATGCCAGTGTAGGTAGTTGCGTCCAATAGCTAGCTCATGATAGCTCTAGGACGCAGCGGCAGTCTAACCTCCACGGCACGGCAGCACCACATGACAGCATCAACCCCATCGAGGAGCAGCACGCAGTCGCGCCGCCCACCGCTGCCGCAGCCCATGGAGCTCTCTCTTCTCACTCCATCATAGTGACACTAAAGTTACATGCAATATGTACAGAAGAGTTCATTAAATTCGACAAGTTGTATGGGAAGTTCCACTTCAGGTAGAAATCACTGGCTGCTGATTCCCACTCTGCTTGAGTTTGTGGAGTCTGGAAATGAGTACAACAGAGGGAATTACAGATGGGAGTCTACCACAACATTTTTGATGGTTTATGCAATATCGGTTCATGAGACGTGAACAATATTACTGGAAGAAGACAGTGATTATATAGATTCTCCTACTATCCCTGCATTAATGTATCACACAAAATACGTTTAGCTCATGCATCTGAAAGTTCACAAATAATGGAACTAGTTTGGTTTCAGTGTAGTTCTAATTGCAGTAGGTTACCATCAACTACGGGAACAATTGAAACATATATATATATATATATAAGTACACTACACACCACTTCTTTTTTGTGCTAAAGTTCAACAATTCAAGTAGTACCCCAAGACCAGACAGTATAGCAAAAATTCAGTGCACTCATTATATTCAGCTCTAAGTTCGCATAATGCTCGTATATTAGCGATTCTTAATGTTTTCTGTTCACACATGCCCAAACAGATAAATTATGGTCAATAACTCTCAAGAAATTAAATTTACCAAATATATGTATCAATTATTTAAAACTTACATGGGAAGCAGTCTTGTTTGTTTACATATTGTTCGCGAACAAATTCACACCGACGAACACGTAGTCTGGACGTCTGGACACGATTTAGAAAAGTTCGTGTTTTTGTTCGCGTTTTGGTGTGTTCGTGATTGACGAAAAGTTTGATAGTGTAGACGGAGCTTTAGGCTTGTATAACGCTACGGAATGGGGGCTGGCATCCTCATTGGAGATGCTGTTATATAATTTCAGCTTTAGACTGTCCATCGGGACGTTTATCTTTCGGGTCCCCAAGCCTTGCTTTGGTGTTCATGCCTTCTTCGCAGACTTTTTTGGCTTTTCTTTTTCTTGTTTCTCAATTTGTTTCTAAGTTCGTGGTATCCTGTTCGGGAACACACTGTGCACATTCATTTCCCGTTTTCTACAGTCTATGCTAACTGGTTTCTTTTCTTCGCTCGCCTGCGATCTCCTTTGGTGTTTCAAAGGAATTTTAAAAAAGCTAATATAAGTAAAAGTAAGGCAGTGAGTGTATTTTTAGCGTGATAATTGAAGATACTTTGAATTTCACAGCTGTAAAACTTGACAAAAAATTCGAAATTTAGGCATCAGTTGCCATATGAATTTACACGTTTCCATTTTAATATTGGGAGGTATTCGTGCATTATGAAACAAATGCAATTGAATTTAGACGAAGGCTTGAAATGATACTTCGCTTCATAACTACTTTTTGACTAATAATCACTAAGTAATGGTAGATTTTTCCCTATCATGGCACAGTTTTCAATCTTAGCTTCATCTTAGCTTCAATCTTAGTTTCATGACCTACACACCTTCTGTAGTTCATGAAGCCCTCTCACAATCCTGTATCACGTTGATTTTAGTGTGCAAGTAAATTGATTTACTTAAAATTTTCGTTATAAAGTTCAACAAGTTTTTCGAAAGTGCAATGACTTGTGTTAGAATGTAATTTTTTTGTTATCATTGTGATTTATGTACAAATAGCTGAGAGGAAATTGTAATCTATGAGTCAGATGTATGACATGTATTAGAACTTGCAATATGTTATTTTTTCATCGGTACCAAGTATATTTGGACAAAATATTTAGCAAGCCACTTTATCTAAAGACTTCAGATGGTAGTTTCACTTCTCAGAATACAATTTCGAACCAGGTGCAGTAAATTAAAATTTATTTCAGTTTTTTCGAAGGGCGTGGAAAGTTCCTGTGCCAAATAATTACGATAATTTGCACAGTGTAGTCTTTCAAATTTAAATTGTCATTTGAATCTCTGATCTCAGAATATTTGATGAAATTTCGTGCCAACCGTTGAAAAATTTACACGCTCTCGTGTTTTTTCTTTGACTTAAAATTGATTTACTTCTAAGGTAACATTCCCAGAAACATGAACAAGTAACGCGAATAAAATAACGCACGATAAAAATAACAAAAATGTTATGCAAAATACACAGTAATATAATAAAATCTTATCGGGAGATTGCACCCGGAACGCTTTTTGCAGCAATACGAGTCGGTGCTCGTGCTCCATATTTCACTGCTAAGCCTGACATTCCTGCGCACAAATTGTTAGCAGGGCAAGGGGATTTTTTCCAGCCCGTTACTTCGAATTAATGGATCGGTTGACTAACTTTTCCTCGGATTTCCCCCGCTTTTTCATGCCTCAAATGATTCTCGGAAAAATATGCCACAGAAGGGAAAATCTATACCATCTATACTATGATTTAATTGATAAGAGCCGCGTCCGTCTGTCCGACGCCAGCCGGAAGTGTGTGATGAGCGTATCTGTGATACGAGCTTAGGAAGTAGGAGCGTGTGTGATGTCATTTGTGGAACATTATTCTACATTTTTGACGGGCCGTGTGCACTCGGCCTCATCAACTCTCGAGAGATTGAAGTTTATCATTTTTTACGGCCTTTCTTTTATTTTGCCTTTTCTCTCATTTCAAATAAAGGGAGGTGGACTATGTAGATCATATGATGACTATTTCATTTGTTTCGTGGTTGGGGTTTATTTTGTTGCATGTTTTGGATCTTTTCTTGATAAGCCCCGCCACTAATGCAACACGTAATTTCAACCACTAGTAACTTTCGAAATATTGTACTTATCGACTTCAAATTACTCTCAAACGAAAGATTAAACATTCTTTCGTTTGAGAGTAATTTGAAGTCGATAGGCGCATTATTTCGAAAGTTACAGGTGGGTGAACTTGTGTTGCTCGATCTAGTGGCAGAGCTTATCTGGAAAAGATTCCATGTTTAGATAGTCCGCATAATGTGCATAATAAATATCCCATTTTTACCACTTTCTTGCACAACTCTGCTAACCCAATGATCAAATTTGAAACTCAGTCAAATAATTGCCACACAAAGAAAATTTCTCATTGTAAAATTTTTGATGTTACTCATACACATAAATCTGTATGTCTGAACCATGTTCAGAAAAGCTCCGAACAGCAATGATGTCGATTTTTACAATAGCTACCATGAAGAACAACAATAGTTGTTAACTTTCTTTCAAAGTTTTCCCCTTAAATGATCGTCTAGACTCCGAAAAAGATGGAAGTCTGAAGGAGCTATACCCGGAGAATAGGGCGGGTGCATCAATGTTTCCTTTTTCAGTGTTCCAATGCATCATACCAAGTTAGCGCGCTAGATATTATGTAGGACAGGGATAAATCAATCATTGCCAGGTTAATAATATAAAGAACATTTAGATCATTCATTCATCAATTTTATTTTTGACCCCATCTGAAGTACTGATGAACGAAGTTTGTGCAGAACCTGAATCTGTATTTAAAATTTTTTATTGAACCTTAAAAAGACCGTAGTCATATCGAATTATGCAGCTCACTAGCCTATGAACATCATTCTGTGAGTTTGTGTGATACGTTTGTTTGATAATGATAAGAGTACGTGTGTTAGTTTTTAATGTGCTTATCAATGTGGAGAAATTAGCGCCTTAGTTGCAATGTCTAATGTTTTCTACCTTTTTTAAATTGACCTTATTGACCTTGTTTCAATTTATTTCTTTCGGTACTGGTAATGTGATCATTCATTCAGACATTGTATTTTAAAAACATTTTTTACATCAATCCATTTCTTTATTTTCGCATGATGACTTCAAGAATCATTCGCTAAACTAACAGTATTTGTAACAGTACCTTGTACCTATCGCAAGACTGGCGAAAGTAGCCAAAGTTCGGTTTCAGCAAGCCTTTGTTTTAATACTCATTACGGAATTTTACAGTCCAAACTTCTAAGTAGTTCTAAACGTTCAAATCTTGCTCAATATATCGTAGCTTCACTTAGTAGCCCTCAAGAATGACAGTTCATGATATTTCCGAACTAAACGAATGGCGATCGTCACCAAGGACGATTGAAGGCAGTAGATGCTGCAGATTTTGGTATTCGTTTATTTATCACCGCCAGATATTAAACAACGAAACTAGTCTAACACGAGCCCAACAATAGTGGCTGCGAAACTGGTGCAATAAAGTATCGTCAATCATCACTCGATACATCATTCGCTATTGTCGTCGGCGATCGAAACATAAACCATTTCTCGGTGTTTGATGCTCCCAGGGGTCAATTTCGCTGATGATCACATCCATCGGTAAAGATCTAAACGAAGCCAGCACGAGGCCAACACCAGGATGGTCATCCATTTAAGTTGCTTTTCTCTGCCACGCCCGGACTTATTATTTTATCGCAAGACCACACCCCTAACAAATTGTTCTTTTTTATGGCCTGACAAGCCCTCCTTTCCGAGACGTCCTCGTGCCGGCTCTTTCGAGGGTCTGAGTAGGAAGTTCTTGTTTATAGAGCCCCATCTTTGTTTCCTCTGTTTCTTTTCCATCACAGAAAAATTTTTGCTATTTATACCACTTGCCAATTTACTAAAAAGTTAATTTCTCTAGTATGATCATTTTTTAAGCACGTGCTCACTGTAGTGAAAAATCCTTTACGGACACATTAGTGTTCAAACAATGCCATCAATCTTCAGTAAAAAACACACATTATACTCCTCGCAGTGCTTGCGGAAATTGTTTCACATAATTCTCGGAGCAAAGTTTGATGATTATGGAAATGATATTCAGTGGGTTCTTAAATGTCTTAATTCAGTTGTTTCCATATTAGACCGCGTAAAGGGATTAGTGCTCATATTTCATCTAGTATTTATATTATGCTCTCGTAAATAATTCCCTCTGAACGCCCATTGTTTATCTTGAAAAGCAAAGGAAAAATGGAATGTCTGATTTTCCTCCATGATCAAAATCACCATTTTTAAGCTGCATGGTTTTTACATATATACATATATGTACTTCAAAGTCTCCGAAAATTTTTTGAGCATGTGTCCCATAATTTAAATCTGGCTCGAGGATTTACAACAGGAAGTGCCATCATTTTGATCGCACATTGCTCAGGATCCAGAAGTGAATAGAAAAAATTAGTCAAGCATTTGTTTTTTGGACAGAAATGTGTTGAACTAACCTCTTACTACGTACACCCAAGTAGCTGCACCAAATTTTGCTGTTATGCAAAATATAGTTTTCAACAGGATTGCGGAGTCGGAAGAAAAAATTTGCGACTCCGACTCCAACTTTCCAAAATTTGGCGACTCCGTCTCCACCTTTTCAGAATTTGGCGACTGCGATTCCTACTTCCCCTTTCCAGAATTTGGCAACTTCAACACCGACTCCGCCTATTCGCAATTTTTTTACTCTAACTCCACCTATTCATAGTTTATAAGATGAACAATTTATTTCTTAACTAGCCGACACGGTCTGTCAAAAATGACGGGATTCAATACCTTTCTTCAACGAATTTTCGTTCGAGGGGAGTTTCCATGCTTAAGCTTATTCCAAAGGCAACTTTTTCTCATGTTAGAGTAATAAACACTTTGAATACAGTATTTGTGAGCCACAATAGAAGTACTTATACGTGTCGTATCCTAGATACAGAAATTCAGCATTACTGAAAGCAACTGAGAGCTTGTGTATGTGTATTGTAATATGCAATACAGTATATTGTGATATTCAACACAGCATATTGTAATATGCATTACAGTATATAGTAATACTTATATTTTAATATACAATACCCCCCCGAACTTGGTATCCATGTTACGAACTCGAGTATATAAAGCTTTGGATCTCTTAATTGTTTTGAAAGTGACTTGTAGTGTACTTGTACAGAGAAAATTAATGTATTAACTGACCGTGAACTGAAACCAAGACCACCAGAGCTAATTTCTTCCTATCGATCCTTAAGAGCGTGACACGAAAAGTATAAATAAACCCACGACGGTCATTCTAAGTAATAGACGGTTGCAGGTGTTAAAACCTGTGTATATGTTCATTATGTTCTTTTTTAACGAGCGACTTTTAAATTGACTGCAGAATGTTAAAAATCAAGTTACCATACAGTGTATGTGATTCGTCAAAAATTACGAGATTCGATGGTATCGTTTTAAAAAGTCTCAAGATGAAAATGACAAACAAATATATCCATCCTAATAGGGCCCACGATTAATATATTCTCGTACTTGTGCACTGGTAAAACTCGTATCACAGCTACGGTCATAAAGCATTTTCAAGAACGTCACAGACGCGCACACAAACCAAGCAAGCAACAACTGTGTATTATAATTTAAATTATTATTTGCTTAGAAGTTTTTAAAAAATTTCCCATACCTTCTTACTGCGATAAGCCGCATTTTCTTGACAATATATTCGATTTTCACTCAAGATTTTTTACTTATGAACAAAAGTGAGCAGATTCCAGGTTTTTCATGTTTTTTCAATGATATTTATGATACCGTCCAAGCAAACAGATTCCCATTGTAGTAACATAGGGAAAATTACGCACATACATTTATTAAAAAATTCACGGACGCCTGGCATTTTATTACATAGTGTTGATTGTTCTTATACAATAAATTGCCATGTGTCTTCTTAAACAAGTAAATAAATAGATTTAGGTATTTCCTGTGGGTAATTTCTCTTATGTTATCACGATTTAAATTTCATTGAACAAAAATTGGCAGTCCGTCTTTATTGGTTGGTCTTTCTCCCTGTCACGCTCTTAATTGAAAGATGCTTAATTACCGTATCAGTGATACGAGCTTCACCAGTGCACAAGTACAAGAATATTTTAATCGCTGGTAATATTAAGATGGATATATTTCTTTATCATCCACATCTGAAAGACTTGTATCAAGACAACATTGAATCCCGTCATTTATGACGGGTCGTGCACACAATTATATATACTGATTGTTTCAGAACAAAAGGTACAAAATTGCACACCAAGTAGAATATGGCCAAATAAACACTTATGATAAAAAAAATTCCCAAAAAATCAGGGTTTTGAGATATTAGCTGTGCATTGTTTTAAAAGATGAAATTTTATGTCACAATTACTCGTAACATATATTTTGAATTTACTTCACAAAAATTTACAAAATGTGTTCGTTCCACTTACGTCAATGCACTTTTCGAATCTTAACATTAAACGACTGCCGGATGTTAGGAAACACGTCTGGCATTGAGGTGACTCACCAGCAGCCATTGCGATTCTGAACACAAGATCTTCCTCAGACTCAATGGGTGTAGCATAAACAAAGCTCTTCATGTGTCCCCCAAAAAAGAAATCGAGTGGAGTCATGTCAGGAGATCTAGGAGGCCATGCAATAAGAACATTTCGCCTGATCAACGTAAATTCAAAATAAATATTTCGAGTAACTAAATCATTCAATTTTTAAATTTAAAACAATAAAAGGCTAATATCTCAAAAACCCGAATTTTTCGGAAAATTTAATGGAAGAAAATGTTTTTATTGGCCGTCTTCTACTTGGTGTGCAATTTTTCGCCTCTTATTCTGAAACACTCTGTATGTTAGTGACAAATGTCTTCTGAGAAGGTAAAGTTGGCACTGCATACCCTAAGAAGCATAGATACGCATCAACAGTTTTTTTGATTACGAAGTATGCACTAATTCAGCGAAATTATAATAGTTAATTCAATGACTATGCTTAAAATACCAAAAACTATGATATATCTAATTTACATGTAGATAAGATAGGCAACATATACACTCTGCATTTTCTTCTCTGTATCTACACTATGCCGGGTAACAATGCAGAAAAGGAGTCATATTATTGCTCAACACTATGTTAGATCTCGGCTATCTGGGCAAAAGTGCTGGGCTGCTGCTGATCCTGGCAGTTCTGGTGCGGCCAGTGCTGCCTCTCTCGCATCCTAGTGACTAAGGGTGATGATTGTGGCCTGCTGTCGGCTACCATCCCATAGGGAGGAGAGGCCTGGAATATGTATGTATGTATATGGGCAAAAGTTGTTCTGCTCTTGTCGCAGGGGCCTGACGTTTTCGAAACTTTTTGTTTACGAATAAAAGCCACTTTTAGCTTCTCTGTGTGTAATATGATACTGTCTCACATTCTCGTCTAACTTTTTAATTTGTATATGACACTTTCTTATTTTAATAAACGCCCATGTTCTTCTCATTTCGTGTTTTTGGAGCAATTTGGAACGTTTCTAGCCAGAAAATTTGTACTGTAGCATAAAAGCAACAATCATTGCAGCAGAAATAGTACATTGCTTTCAGTTACAATACGTGTGTTGCTAAATGAAGTTTTTGCTAGTGGGTGTTTTTTTCGTTGCAGCTCGTTTACATTGTATTTTAATTTTTTCACGTGTTTCAATGTCGATGTTGATTACCTTACAATATTTCAATATCTTCCTCAAGAAGAAGTAATTAATTATATAGTTATGCAAAACGGATACTATTTTAGTTTTTAAAATTGTAAAACCAAACTTATAAAAATCTCCACTTCAGCGTATGCCTACTTAGAAACTGGAGAGTGATCCGAGGTTAAAAATTAAACATGATAATGAGATAGTGAAATACTCGTACAATATTACTCTGAAAGAACCAAACAACATTTAAGGAATAACTTTAGAAATGAACAACGATTATTTATTATTAATAAATGTTAACTTGACCTAAAGACCAGGAAGCCATATCAATAGTGATAACATAACCTGAAACTGGAAGTCTTTCTGTTCCAGACCATAGCTTCAGGTTTTGGTAAGGACTACTCATTGGCAATGAATCATAACCTAAAGACTAGAAATATTAATGATCACAACGTAACTTTGAGTTGCTGCAATGACTAGTCATTTTCAATCAATGCTTCATTCAGAGCGCACAGAGTTACCACTCCTTATGTGAGTACAATGTATTGCATCAGCTGAGTTTTTCTACTAGTAACTTGCAACACATTTACTACTATTTCTACTTCCTATGTATTATTTGAAGAGGAAATAACCGAAACAGAAATAACCAGAACGAATTTGGGCTGTTCTCAAATACTAGTTTGGTTTTTAACTGCAAAATATGCATTATTGGCAAAATTATCTTTCTTTCTCGTATGCATCAAATATAGGTATGCAAACCCACAATTACTAGATAAAAATAACGGTGCGTATTAGGGATAAATACGCTGTTTCAAGCTTAGAACAAAATAATCGAGAAAAACTGTGCAAATTTTTAGCTTTTCAGCAAAGTATTTTAACTCTGCTTTGTTTACTTTCGGTTTTAGACAATAATGTTATAAATAATTTTTAGCAAAAATTAGAACCTAATACACCAAAAAATAGCGACTCTGACCTCGATTCCACCACAACTGAATGAACTACTCCGACTCCACCACATTGGGAAATGCAACCCTGACTCCATCACATTCTTAACAGCGACTCTGACTCCGACTCCACCCTAAACCATGCGACTCCGGCGACTCCGACTCCCGACTCCGACTTCGCAACCCTGGTTTTCAAACTTTGCATCTATAGAACTTCAACACACTTCCAACACCCAATAACATAAACAATAATTAAGGCTTAAATTTTTTCCAATTTCACCAGCTTTTGAAATTCAATGGTTTTTGAAAATATACTTCTTACCAGAAATCCCTGTTGAAGATTATAGATGGCTTTCACAGCAACGAAAACTATGGGCTTTCCCCATTGATGTGCAGTGGTGCACCCAAACTTAGTCAAATGATAATGAGCAACGAGTAACTAGTTGACGATCCGATGAACGCGTGTCAGTGAAACATATGACTACGAAAATTTTATGTGGAAGTTAGTATAGTGATGTAAAAGTCATTCCTTTACAACAAATGTTCACTCCGATAAAAGATTCTCAAAACAAATTGCATTTTTAGATACCCTGGCCAATATTTATCTCCACAAGTGAAAACAGAAACTTCATCACATGCGAATAAAAACTTAAACACAATTTAAACAGTTTCTCTAAATAGGTTACGGAATAGTTTTGTAGAATTATGGTGCGCTTGAAAAATTCGATGTTGTAGTTTGTTTTCATGCTTTTTAGTTAACACAGTATGTTACAAATGCATAGGCAATGTTACCACACTTGGCTAGTATTTTTTTCAGAAATATAATGGAGTGAGTGAGTGAGTGAGGACGAGAAAATAATGTTGATATTACTAAGCCCAAGAACTTCATTGAACTTTAGCACCATCTTCTAACTGCAATAATATTATTGTTGAGTTTTAATTAATTTCCCACAATCATTCAAGTAAAGTATTTAAGTATTCAAATAAAGGGTAGAGGTTTGCAACTGAGGGACATACTGTCATTTTTTATCGCGTAGAGTGGCATTCGAACTTAGTACAAGAAGTGATCCATGAGAGTGAATTAGGTAAGATCTACCTAATGAATTTTCAAGTGTTCAACGTCGGCCTTTTCCAATCCCATTTTAGCCTAGTGCTACGCACACACGCTGATTTGTGATCTTGTCAAGGTCTTGCATGAGTAAGATATATGGTTAGTTTTTATCCTCGGAAACATAAATCTTGTTTTTCTGAATGAGTAGAATTTAAAAAACATGACAGTATGTTTTACAAGTTATAGTTGTTTATACTCATAGATCCAGCTGTCTGTTATCACACCATGTTTTACAAATTCCATGCCAATTTTCTAGCAAAATCTACGATAAATTCCCACACACCAAAACAAGGCTCGAATGAGGCTTCGAAAGACCAGTCATTCCAAGGTCGAACAAGTGTTGTGAGAAGACATTTCATCCCTAGACATTTGCAAAAAGCCGCCTTGCATTAATAACACTACAAATGCACATTGATGGAAGAAAAATACTTTATGCTTGAGGTTTTTTATGTCCAACTGGGCTCAAGCACATGTTAATGACAGTCCTGTTGCGAGTGCAAAAGTTGTGTTACAAAGTTCGTAAATTTCTTAGTAGCTCGACCATGCCGAACATATGACTGATATTTTCGAATTCTGGTGTGAAAACTGATCTTCGAAGTTAACTGAATAATTTTAGAATTTAGATGAAGTTTTCCAGTCTCGTAGCTGAGAAACTGATCTCACTGCGAAAGCTTCATCATAATAAAAGAGCGCATGTTCAGTTTAGTGCTTCTCTGTAGCTTCGAGCAAAATCGGGCTGCATGCGCAAGAAATTGAACAACATTGCGAGAGTCAATAAATGATTATGCTACCACTTGCATGGTAAAAGTGTCAATCCGACTGAAAATATAGTATTGAATTGCATTTACCTGGTATACAATTTAATACCCCCCCTCACTCCGTCATATCTAAATGCATTTTTCAGGAAGCAACGAAGACGAACGTCTGATTGTGCCGTCTACTGTGTAACTCATCTCCAAGGGCTTTAATGAGGCTACCTTTTTGCCAATGTGTCAACGAAGAAATAATGGTAATAATAGTTCTGTGTTTCCGTGAACAGGAGTAAATGTTTTTGTTTAAATACTAAAACCTTAATTAGTTACGGAGCGTGAGTATTTGCTGCTGGTTTTGAAAACAAAACTGTGTTATTGAGGTGCTGATGGATGAATCTTCCTACAACTCACTCTGTTTCCTTGTTTCTTTAATTTAGGAGTTTCCTCATCATAAATGTTAGGAGCAGAGTAGAGAACAGCAAAATGAATACATGCAATCAAAGAATTAAATAACCTCTTCATTATGCGCATTAGCTTTCGTTTCGTGGGGGGAAAACATTATTTCACTTTGCCTTCGATGAGAAAATAATCAAACCACCTTATTCGAATTATCAAACCACCTTAGCAAGGGTAGGGTGAGCTTTGTAGTTCACAACACAACTTCTGCATCTCACATCTCTTGAAAATATTGCACGATGCTCATGTCACTAAGAAGTTAGCGTCATTGCCAGTAGTATGAAGTTCATAATGTAAAAAATTGGCAGCATGAACTCAGGCCACTGAAGGTTGAGAAAAGCATTATAGCATTATACATTACAGCATTGAAAAAAAGTGCAGACTGTCGAGACTGGCTATCCGAATCGCAGCGTCAATCTTCTTTCTCATTTACATACCAAAAGGCGAGCCGCGTTCAATGTAGTGAGTAAATGAGTGATTAAGCAATATTATTCGATTTTTTCAATTGTCAACAGTCAAGGTTTCACAATTATGACTCAGTTTGTATCGCTGGATAGAGTTAGACTATTTTGTTGATGGTTTCGAAAATATTAACTCTTTCTAGAGCAAAGTTTCATGACTGATCTGTTTTCGTTCTGCAGTTCTGGATTGACAAACAGTAGTTAATTTCTACCTACTCTATTTGTTTGCCAACTATTTCTGTAATTTTTTGCTTAATCTAACACCATCTAAGGTGCAAGCTTTCATCTACAATTACACAGGGAAACATAGTAAAGAAACTGAAGCATACTCCTTCCAGTGTAGGGGTACAAGTATGTGTTCCAATTTGAGACCTGATAAATCTCGTAATTTGCCGATGGAGTACTCTATTCGTACAGAAAAAATAAATGGATTTTCTTAATTGTACTTTTAAAATTATAAGGCATTTCATTTATCACGTACAAGTCTCAGATCAATTAAACTCAACAAATAGCCAAATCTCAGCAGAAAAATGTGCAAATTCAATCACTTTCGTTTTATTCTTGGATGTCCTTCTACGTAAACTGAAATATGTCCATTTTCTTTCATGATTTAGTACAGCGCTGGAACGTAGCTTAACGAAATTATAAATCAAGGCAGTGAGGGCTATTAGCAGCCTGCATGTGAGGGAGAGCTCTCCTCCCCTACCGTACGTCATCTTATCAGGCCTAAACTTTTTGATTACCTCACTGCCTGGTCCTGAAGTTCCCATACGAGTGAACCCAGGTTCAAATCAACTTGTGCATTTGTTAGGTCTTGACTAACATTTACGCAGGAATCATGTACAAATTTACAGCAACACAGAATTGAGAAAATAATAGCGAGGAATAAGGCTGTGAAACATAGCATTTTATATTGAAAGCTTAACTGTTGAAATTGAACGTTTCGACTCAATGAGTCATTCAGAACAAAATGGTCTGAAAAAAAATTTAATACATAGATATTGAAAATATCGAAAATGAACGTAAATGTGAGGAAAACTAAATGACACTAAATCAAATCCTTGAACTATTTACAATGGAAAAGCGGATTGGGAGTCATTTAAAAAAAGGCTCCCGTTGTAATATATAAAGAGATTCCACAATGCGCATGTGCACGGGGCTTGAAGTAGCGGCTAAACAAAAATCGTCTAATTTCATTGGAAGATAACATCTTTCAGCATGGATTCGTATGGCTGAGTGAGAAGGAGCAGCAAGAGGACGGTTAGTGCGGTAACTTAATTCTGCCGTCATGCTCTGCAACGCGAATCTGCAAGGCTCTAGTGGTAGAACCCGAATACTCCGACGCACACTGTGCGCAAATGTGTTGAAAAATTACAGAAGAGAGCATACCTTTCGGAGGTTTATCTTTGTAGTTGAAGAACGAACCAATTCGATAACAAAATGAAAGTTAATATGAGGGAAATTTTGGATAAAAGGACATACAATTCTTTCTTCATTTTTTACGATTGCTGACCGAAAACAAGGACACAAAACAAATCGTTATTTTCAACAGTAGCAACAGTAGGAGTTTGGTAGTACATTCGATTGAAAAATTCCTTAGAGTAGTCTCAAAGAGTCGCATTGGAAAACCATTGGAATGGAAAAACCTTTTTAAAAAAGTAAACTCCTGATGAAGATTGCTAAAGTTAGAACTAACTGCAAAAGCCCTTGACAATAGGTATCATTTACAACAAGGTATCATTTACATTTCGCTTGTAAAAAATAAGTTTGAACTCTGGAGGACAATCCCTAAGCCATTGTTGCTCTTGAAAGCACTTGTCTAAACAAGTGATCGAGCTGATTTTACAGGGATGGAACCTCAGCATGCGTATGTTTTTCTTACAGATATTCATACTAATATGTGGAGTCACTCTATCCTTTGTCGCGGCTACATTAGTGCATTATCAAACAAGTCAACACGAACGGAGTACAGCACAATTATAAGGACAAATTAATAGCCTCACGTTGTAGTAACTTGAGTTGTAAGACTCCACAGCTCGTTTGTAAGGTTGCTCTTCTATATTTGTACTTGACGTCAGTAAAGACTTTTATTGGAAAGTCAAGCATCATCACGATAGTATTATGGAAACAGTTATCATTCAGCGGGAACGTATTTTGTTCCCGATCATGAAATATTCGACAGATTTAATAAACTGGCATCGTCATTACACGTAAAATCCCATTAAAGGATCTTTGAAATGCATGCATTTACCTCTAGCATAGCGTCAGTCATACCATGACGTATTTTTTTCGTTACAATAGTACACCGAAGCGTACTTCCAATTGTAATGCCCAAACTCCCCGAACGCTGTGATATCGATGCATGCTATATTTCTTTGATCACATTGTCCCTCAGCGCACCTGCGTATTCTGAACGCTTCCCTTCATTGTTGCTTCAACTCCCTGTCACCGACGTTCTATACTCGAAAAGTTTTCACTTATTTCGTCTTCGTTGCAGTTTTCAATTCTCTATTCCGAAAAGAGAAACGAAGCTATTGTGTTCAGACTCAGATACAGAACTCTCAGTACTGGTGAACACTCTCATTTCAATTTTTTGATTAAAGTTAACTTGGTGCATTCTTCTGAGCCTCTTAATAGTACTGAAATATGTTTTAACTATGCCGTTGATATTATACTTACTAGTCCACCCCCTTAATTTGAAATAAGAAAGAAGCCAAATGAAAGAAAGGCTGTGAGAAACAAAAAAATTCAATCTCTCGAGAGTTGATGAGGCCGAGTACACACCCCGTCAACAATGTACAGGGTGGAAAATTAGTAACGCACCCTTTTAAAAAATTAATAATAAATAAAATATGAAAGGTATAACGATAGGGTTAATTGCAAACGATAGAGGAACTGTTAAAGTTTATTTACATGTCGTATCCTGTCTACAGATACCCAGTGTATATTGCGGTAATAAATCTTTAAAATTTACCTTCAAAAGGGTGCGCTACTTATGCGGTGCGCACTTAAAAGGGTGCGTTATGGCGGGGCCACACTACGATTTTTCGGTCGTCAAATGAATCACGGACACTCATCATGTCAAACGGCCGTTAAGCAAGTCAGGCCACATTATGACTGTGTGTGGCTCTGACTCAGCTCTGTGATGAGCGTCCGACGTTCATCGTATGTAAACAAACCGAAGTAGGTATGCGAAATGGATGAGCAGGAAGTGCAAATGTGTGTGAGCTCTAGAAATTTGTTGTCGAAGCAACTCTTGTGACCGCAACTTTTGGTGAAAGTACAAAAACAGCGAAACCTACATGAAGATGTTGGGTAAAACCACGGCGAAATAGAGCTAACAATCCGAATCGATTGAGAGAAGATCTGCTTGCTGATGTAAACGATTGCATGTAAGTGAGATTGTTCCTACGGAGAAAATAATTTTTTTGAACGTTTCTTTTAGACGGATCATAAAAATTTTTATTTAAGTGTTCCTAATTCATTTCAGAGCTAATTTGTACATAATTCCTGCAAATATATATAGAAAAACTTCAATACATGTACATTTTTGGGCATTATTAAATACAACAGTTTATGACATCGACGAAACCATGCGTAAAAAAAGCAAAAGTATCTCACACGAATGCTAAAAAAATTGAAACAATTACAAACCTTTGATGGGAGGAATTACGGTTTATCAGTTAGCTATGTTGTGATGGTATGAACTCAGCATCCTGTTGAGGGAAGGCTTCAGCTTTTGAAAAGACAGAAAGTTTTGCACTGAAATTATTTGAGTTGGAATGTAAAATTTTAAATTTACCGCTGACAATAGCTAGGTAACATGTCCGAGTTGCGCAATGCTCTCTAATACAGGAATGAAAAGGGGATCCAAGAATGTTACCAGTTCGATGATTTTTGCCGGTGTGCTCAACAACCCTCAGATAGAGCAACTGGGGAGGGATTGAAGTCATTCAACTGTCAAAGTTTCTCCATTTGGGTTTCAAATTTTTGTCTATTATTATCTGTTGAAATTGTGCAAGTTTTTCTTGTTGAAAATGAGCTTAGGGCATGAAACATTAAAATATTGATTCAAGATAGGTCTTCTCCGTCGCCTTCGTTGAGAATAATAAGATGATGCTTTCTCTGACATATTATTTTGGTGTTAGTCATTTTTTACGTGTTAATTCTATGAAGAATTATGCAAAAGTTTTCTTATTCATTGCAGAAGGTATAAGACATACTGGGCAAAGTTGGCTCAGTAATCAGCAAGCAAGACACTAAGTTCCAGAAATGCATCCCTGCTTGTGATCGACTCGGAATTACCCTCTGATACCGCGCTACAGGTACGTGCAATTTAGAAGCGTACATCCATTGAATCGGCTGCTTTGAGTTACCTGTCTGTAATAAAAGCGATCATTTGAACCTCTAATCTTATTTACTTCGTTATGTTCCACGAATTGATATTTTCAATCATTTTCAGGAGAAACCAGGGCTTCTCTGCATTTCGAGAACAAAGTAGGTCGCAGCACCCTCACTGCTCTTTTGGCTGAATGTACTCAGGCCATTTACGAAGTGCTGAAAGAAGAACCCCTGCACATTTCTCAAACGACACGACTGCGGAATGAGAAGCTATGGTGACAGAATTTTATCAGCGGTGGAATTTTTCAAATTGTTCCGAGTCACTTGATGGAAATCACGTGAAAAGTCAACAACCATCAAAGCCAGGAAGCCACTTCTACAACTTTAAAAATAGGTTTAGTGTGGTGCTTTTAGCTGTGGTTGAGGCCAACTTACGATTTCCAAAAGGTGGACTTGGGACCAAATGATCAAGTACTTGACGGAGGAGTGTTCAATAAATCATCCTTAAAGCAAGCATTCGACTTTAACAGCCTGAACATGCCCCATACTCGTGAACTTCCTGGGACCAACTTCCTTTCTCCATATGTCATAGTGGCAGATGATGCGTTTCCATTGTCAGCTCGTTTAATGAAGCTTAACCCTTGTACGAACCTTTCTCACGACCAAAGAGTTTTCAGCTAGTCTTTTTAGAGCTCGAAAAACAGAGGCAAACGCATTCGGCATACTGTCAAGTACGTTCAGAGTTTTCCTTTCTGATATATACATCACAGTCGAGAGAATCCAGTCTATCACTCTAGCAACTTGTGCTCTTTATTATTACCTAAATGATCATAAAGACTTCCGTTCCAGCAATCCTCTTGCTCTTGAAAAAAAAACATTATCATTGGATCGTGCACAACCGGCAGTTGGTGAGAAAACACCGGACATCATTCGGTTCGTTGTGTAGAGGCGGTCGATCGGCTGTGGCAGCTACAGCCATCAGAGACCAGCTGAAGAATTACTTCACAAGCGGAGGGGCTGTATGCTGGCTGGATAAAGTGTTGGGACTCCACTAACACTACTGTGAAAATGCGACCTAAAGGTGTGGAAAATATCCTAGAAATAATTGTTCCTCATCATTTTCTGGCATTACTAATTAAAATGAATGTATTAGGTCAATCAACAAAATAAATTGTATAAACAACATTATGTATTTCACTCCAGTTTTTCATTCTTAAATAAACATTGACAAATCATTAATTGACTTATGAAGACTAAATAAAGAAGTACATCGACAGGATTTAGGAAATGTAATTACTGCATACTAGATTACGTGTTAAGGTTAGGAACATCCATAATCTGAATTCACAATCACGCATTGTGGCCAAATCCATGTGCAGAGTTTCAACAAGGATAAAAAAATCCGATTTTTAATAACAAACAACGTTAACCAATGTTACCAAACAAACAGTTTTGTCCACACTCATATCTAGCTTATAAATCTGCGACTAGAAGAAATAGTTTCATCGATTTACTCGTATGCCCTACCATCATGCTGATATGGCGCATAGCTACAGTTCGCATCCTCACTAGTTAAATTGAATAATTTCTTTGGTCACCTTAGATTAAATTATATTACAACTCAACAGCATATTGAAAAATTTATGCATAAGTGTTCTTACAGATGATTACGTGCGCATAGAAACAGCGAATAATAATAATAATTACTAGTTACGATTATAGTTATTTAGGTTATTTTAAGCCTTCTTAGTCACGACAACGACGTGATCAAGAGAGGAACAGGGAAGGCACCATCGAATACGGACACGTACACCGGGAATCTAAGCACAATGTGTGTCTCACACAGGCCATCCTTGTGTGGTAAAACCAGTGTCTTGCCACACAGGATAGAATGTGCATTTAAACAGAGTCGGGAAAAAATTTCAAATAAGATAAAAATACAAGAAGGAAGTAGTAGGTGCTGAAGAAAAAGATGGTAATGAGCTGAAAAACATGATCACTAAAACAAAACCAGAAACACTACTTTAACAAGCTCGTGCCCTACCATTCTTCTCCTGGGAGCGTAACTTCCCTTAGATACAATAATTCTTTTCTCTTGATGAAGAAACAGAAAATCGGGAGGTTTATGAAGTAAGATGAAGGTTAAGGGTAAAGTATTTGGGGTTGAAAAATAAAGTCAGGTGCAAAAATAATAGGATAGTCCGTAATAACATATAGAATAGTCTTGTACTGTCCCTAGATATGCTACTTTTAACACATAAGGTATAACTTAATTGATCCTATCACACATTGAGATAAAAGAAAGGAACAATTTCACTGTCAGGCAGGGAAGCAATTTGTAGAAAAGTTCATGAATATTTAAAGAGGCCAATAAATGACATCTAACACTTGTCAATTCTTAGAAAAGAGTTTAGCAAGTTTCGACATAAATTTCATTTGTTCTTCACCCGCAAGGCCATTCACTTAATCCCGCACAAGTTCACAGCAAGTTTGATGATGTAATTATCATTTCCAGCACTCCTTTTCCATGCTAATGAGCTCTCTACAACATAAAGAAATTTCTCATGAAATTACTCTACCGTACTTGATTAAAATGCTCTCATCTATGCTAATGAGCTCTCTACAACATAAAGAAATTTCTCATGAAATTACTCTACCGTACTTGATTAAAATGCTCTCATCTTTCTTACTCTTTTTACACTTACAAAATCCCCCACTGCCCATGACATCAGTACATGTATCTGCTACCGGGGATGGGTTGGTGCAGGCGCTACAATTTTGAGGCTTGGATCCACTGCTTACATGAACGATGTCGTTATCAATTTCGGCTGAAGTCCCCATTAACTGAGTCTCTACAGTATTGTCAGGTTCTTCCTGAAACCAATCTGTCGACCAACACAACAATACTCTCTGTACAGGGTTCTTTGATTATTTGCCTTTCACTTGAAATGTGGGTAACAAAATCATCACTTGAATTAATATTCATGCTGCTTATGCTACTGTCTGGGTGCACACAATCCGAAAAAATGCCATTAGTTTAGTGTGCATCCAAGGCTTGCTCTCCACAGCTCCAGACCTTGATGGTTTCATCCTTTCAAAAGCGAGGAGCTGCAAGAAATAGGAGCGTAAGGATGTCCTCTTCTTCAGAAGATCTGAAAAAAATAATATCATTTAGAATTATTCTTACACCATTGATATAATAGTCCTGCACATAGTTACTGGTTATTTTAATTCTTGCAATAGTTTTTGTGACAGCCTTGATTAATCAAGCACATAGTACAAGTTTGTATGCTGCAGTACATGAGCTTCATTGCAAATAAACATGCTTTGTTAGTGAACAACACAAGAAGTAAAGATATGTGTAGTGAATTGTTTGAAAATTATATGTTAAAAGAAATATCATTAGGTAATGCTACAATAATGCTTATAGAACACAGTCATACAATCTGGGACTGACTTTCATCCAACAATGAAAATTATTAGCTAATGAAGGAAAAGTTTTCCATGAGTTTCATTGAGAACTCAAATAAACAATAAAAACCTCAACATTATGTTACATGAGGGTCACACATGATTACAAAGATTCACCTATGTCATAATGATGGTTTTCATAAAACCTCAACTGTGTGATCTAAATTAGAAATTACCCTCCTAGCAAAGTGTTTACTTTGTTAAGAAATAAATGCTATCAGGCTATTGTTTACTTCACTTCTAAAACTGTCAGTAACAAGTGCACACTTTTCCACAAGCTTCTCGCCTAAATTCAGAATAATTTGCAGAGAATCTCACCCATTTTTAGAACCCAGAACCCTAACTTTTCTGCAAAATACTTTAAAACAAAGGCAAAACAACTGAATGCCCAAATTCCACTGTCATGCAGAATGGCAATAAGACATGTGTACAAATTTTCACATTTGCAAAAAGATACAAATTAAAGAGTACAACAACATAGAGCAAACCAATTCCTTCATAGATGATCAGCACCATGCAAATGAGTATTTACAATTCAATAGATCAAACAACAAATTCAAAATTAAGAGCAAAATTTCAGAATCTAATGAGATACAAATAACTGGCAGTTTAAATAGGTCACCACTAACATTCATACCACTTGCTGTACTCCACAGAACAACAATACCATTACAAACATTATCTAAACTCATAATCTAATGTCAATAATGTTTGTCAATCAACACTGGTAGGTAATAATGGCCCTATTTATCATTTTTGTTGTGTTCATCATTGACATGCTCATGCTCATTGTACCGAACTTAAAATTTAAAAACAATTATCTAACACCATTTGCTTAAATATATGATAATACAGTAATCCTGAAAGGAAATATATGACTAATGGTAATCACAAAAAACAGTGGATTTTTTTTCAACATGATCAAGTCATTGTTAGTTGTAACTTCCATTTAAAGAAAAAGTGCCACATGAATCAAAAATACCCAAAGATATTTTTTAGCTAGCATCCGCATTTTCAATTACATTACTCTTTCATTATCTACCCCTCTTTGATCTGAGCCATTGTTTCCTCTTCAAATTTGAGAATAGAGTATCTAATTCAAAAAAAATATTTTTGCTCTTTCAATAGTTGCTAACTTCAACCAAATTAGCCTGGATAAAATTAGAAAATTAGCCATTTGAAAATTTGAACACTGCATTCTCAAAATGACCAATTTCATTGTTGAATGAAATAACTGCTCATTCATAATATTCAAATAATTTAACTCTCTTTTAACACATGTACAAAAAAAAGAAATGAACTCTTGAGGCATTCTTGCACACCATTACACTTACCTAGAAGTATAATGCTGATTGGTTGTCCCAAAAATCTGAGTACACTTACAATGTTTATTAGTCACGATTGTTTTCTAAGGGTCTACATAATTAATGCAAGTTTTAAACTATAACTAACTTCGGATTGTCTAGGATCTGTAAATCAAACGTCATTGAAATTATAGGGATCTTTTTTCATACAACACAATAGTTAAATAAATTTAACACTTCAACATAAAATATCATTCTGTTTAATTATATTGAAATTTTCATGATATAAAAAACAATATATAAATTTTAACACACTGAAAGGAACTACAATAAAAACGCCTGCAAAACAAGTTCTTTGACTCATCTTTCAGTGAATAGCATTATGAGCTATGGTAAAAAAATAAAAAACCAACAGTTTTTCATTAACCACATAATCATTCGTGTAAAACATGTTGACATTGTTGGAAATAAATGTCATTTGATTAGTAATAGGTCACTTGCTTTTTCACTAAACTGCAAGACCTAGCACTAAATTTCATTGCTTTACATTGTGATACCACCACGAAAATAGCTAAGAACCACATCTTGTATATATTTCAAGCCAAAAATGGCCACAATCATCATTTAAAGCCAACATAACTGCTGCGAAACTTCTCAACACTGTCCGCCATCTTTGTTCTTCGTAGTTCATTTGGTGACTGAAAACCTCCGACGACCTTTCACGAAATGACGAGCATCCATTCATCAAATGATGAGCGAACGGGCCTTCCAGAGTTCATTTGACTCAAGGCCCTGATACACTGGCGTTCATGACTCGAGAAATTGCGGCAGTGGATCCCGCCGCCAGTTGAAGTGAGAACTGGTGACATGATACACTCGGCACGCAAGAGGAATCACCGCAGAATGCATTCCAAGGCATCAGTCTGTCGCTGCATGTCGTACGGGTAGGTGCGTGATTGCGACCAGCCGGATAGTGCGCAAGATAGAAATGAAGCGTCCATTGCGCTGTGCTTTAGCCTTCTGTAAAAGCTGCTTTTCACATTCTACAAGCCGCCGTATTTTTGAAGCGCGTCAATAACATTCAGCGTTTGAGTTTTGTTCACTCAACTCCGGAGCAAGACACAGCTGCGCACCTCTCTCGTCAACGACCAAAACTGTACTGCTCATCGCAGTGTCTGTTCCCGACATGGTCGGATCGCAGCAAAGCTCGGTGGCCACTCTGCCAACTGGCTGGTGTGCAGGGGTGGGAGGCACTTCGCGAGGCATGCTGACGGTTATCACCGCGATTTTTGCCTAATGTATCAGGGCCTTTACGGAGTTCATTTGACGAACGAACGTTAGGCTAGTGTGGCCCCTGCATTACTAATGCGCCATCCTGTACAATATCTAGTGCAATGCTCGTGAATTGGAATTCTACTGTCTATCTAATCTAACTAATTGATGTTTAAATATGAGTCATTTGAAGTCTGTCAATTATCAAATTTCAAATTTTATTAACGATTATTCAAACGCCGTTCAACGGTCAAGTTAGCTCTAGCTTCTCGTTGGCGAGCATCATTGATTCGTCTTACCATTTTGCGTTGTTCATTCGATAGTCTGCGGCGTGTCTCTTGCTGTCGAAGTCTTGCTGCTTCTCTCTTATGGTTAGGCATGTTTCTATCCATGCCGGAATTGTATTTTGAAATGTGTTCTATTATCTCTTCGAAGCTTTTCAAGAAAATCACAATTTAGAAAACAATAACTCAAGTTCCAAAATCTTAGCCCTTAGACTAAGTGGTAGCCAGGTTATTGGTCAAACGAATTTAAAACATTTCTAATCACATCATCAATTAAAAATATCAACATGATGAATTTCAACAGAGGAAGCTCCAAAGAAAGTTTCGATTTGTAAAAAAAGCCGATTGCGTATTTTGGATACCATAATGCGAGTGAAAGGGAATAGAATCGTCACAGAAAAATGATGCAGTAGAATAATTTCTCGTATTTCTTTAAGCTTTATCCTTGTTGCTATCAAGGCTATCGATTAGAAGAGGGGGTCACACGGACGGACGCGGCTCTTATTATTATAGTGATGTTCGACAAATCAAGTGACACACGTTCCTATTTCTTAAGAATTCACGTGATTTTCATTCCTACTCGAATCTAATAGATTCAAACTCTTGAAATGGTGGAGCTGATGAAGCTTGTATCACAGATACGCTCATCACACACTTCGGCTGGCTTCGGTCGTACAGACGAACAGAACCGGCTCTTAAATTGATTATTTGTAGTAAAGATTTAAAATGTTTAATTTGCTTAGCAGTTCAATACGCACGAGTTATCATTTAAAATCATCATAATAAGAGTTTGGTGTTGATAAAAAAGCCTAGTTGAATTCTGAGCATCATGCGATTTTGAAGGGAAACAAATGATAGATGAAGAAGAGCCGTTAGAGCGTCAAAATCTTCAAACTGGTGAACAGAAGATCTTTGTAAAAGAAAGATGTAATTACGGAATAGGAGTAAAAAATATGTCTCAGAACTAAAAATGGTAAAGCAAGTGGTCCTCATAAAATTGCGAAAGAGTTTTCTGAGTTTGAGAAATGAGTTACTTCAACACGGTGTAATGTTTTTGATAAAGTATAGGGGAGTGAAAGAGTCCCAGGAGAATGAAACAAATGCAAAATGGTATAATTCCGCAAAAGTATCCGAGTATGAAAAAAAAATTATGAACGCATCTCTTCATCTGAAAAAGTAAAGTTACTCAGATATTATCTGAACTTTCTAAATGAGAGCATGACACGGGCTAGGCTATAACAGGAAATGATGGATGACGAATAGAATCGTTTCAGAAAAGACAGACATGGTGAGGAGAAGAGGTGTGATGCAAGTAAATGGAATAAACCGTTTCAGCGATTCAACCGTTTACGTTTTTTGACGTCAGAAAAAAATTGGTTCCAATGAGCAGACAGTGACAACATTGTGAGAAGTTTGTATGATTATGTAAATGAAATATATACAGCATTGACCTTAAAAATGAATGTTAGTAATTTTGAACTAAGATATTTCAGTTTCATATCTTGCAATACACGCAGAAATATGTCTCCTGACTAAGAATGTTTAGGTTTGAGTATAAATAAAGCCCAAATTGTCTGAAAATTTAAGTTTAAAAATAAATTTTCAAGAGACTTAACCCATCGTCACGCAACTGACAAAGGAGCAACCCATTTTCATCAACAACGTCTACGCGGGAACAAAGAGTCTAAAGGAATTTCGAAATAAATTCGAACAGAGACGTCCTGAAAGAAGCTCTTGTAATAACTAGTTGTTTTAGAATTATGTTACAACGGAATATATGTATAATTTATGACCCTTCTGTATAATTTATGACCTCATTAAAATGTCATGTGCAATTCATCTTTTTACAACTATCATATATCTCATGACGGGTACAATTAATTTCAATATAACTTGACATTTTTAGAGCAAACATTTTTCTCCACGTAATACAAAAAAAAACAGAAATAAATTATCTTCATTCTCCTTGAAGTTATTAACATTTAAGGTTGGGTTTACCTATTTCATGGTCCATGCGGTATGTCGATTCTGCAAATTGGTAATTAGGTAGGTGGTGAATGCAGGGAGGGTTGTGACGTGGTTACACTTTGCCTCCCTCGATAATTGCTACACGGTAGAGAACGAATCATTAGCTATCCCTTTGAGAATTACTGGTTTGAGACTAGAACTTTATGAGGGAAGACTAAGGTGCCTATTGGATGTGGAAAATTATCTTGAAGTTATTGAGTTAGGTAAGATATGCAAATAGTGGTGAGGACTGTGAATGGATGCAGTATAGAATTCTTGGTCAAAATTAAAGTGAAGTTATAAATGATGATGAGGCTGGTGCGGATAGACTTGAAGTTAAAAATTGGATCGTATATACAAAAGTATCCAGGTGGTGTGTAGAGTGAAGCTAGATGAGCAGGAACAGAAGGCGAGAAATTTTAATAAGTTATACTGTAGAACAGTGAAAAAGTGGGAAAGTAGAACAGTGGTCATATACAGAGCGAACACGAATAAATGTGTTAGAAGAATGCAGAAGTATGATGTAGTGTATAGAGTTATCGATTAAACTAATGCTATGCATTGGACTGAAAGATACACAAATCAGAATTGCAACAGAATAGGTTGGAATTCTGATATTATGTGCCCCAAAATGAGCAGTGTAAATGCAATTGGAGGTCATCTAGGGTGGAGTCTGTTTTCTGACAAAATGATAAAGATGTCTAAAACAATAAAGTGAAAAGTAACCAAATGCAAAACAACAGTTGGGTAGCTCGAATTTAACTTGAATCTGGGTGAAAAACCGTTTGAGGTCATCTACTAGGGGAATGCAAGAAAGCTAAATAGCCACAAGACAATTTATTTTATCCTATCTAGTTTCCTTGCATTGGTAATTTTCTTAATAACACCCACGCAATTTTTCAATAGGATTTAAATTTGTACTTTGCTTTGGCCACTGCATGTCATTTCCTTCATTATTTTTCAAAGTTTTTGTTACAGATTTTGTAGTGCTCTTTTGGGTTATTATAATGTTGAAAGGCCATATTCGGTGCAAGATAGAAAGTTTTGTCACACTGTTTCAAATTTTCATCGAAAATTTGTGTGCATTGATCTTAATTCATGATTCCTTCAACCCTCATATGGCTCCTGGCTTCAATGGCCGAGAAACGACCCCAAAACACGCAATTTCCACCACCATTTCACAGTTGGTAGAGTCTTTTTTGACTTGAAAGCTTGACCTTTTTTTCTGTAGACAAAAGAAACGTCCTGAGAACCTGGGGATCAAAAATTGCAATATTCGTCTCATCCGACCCCGTAATTGATGAGCAAAAGCTAGTATCTTCAACAAAATATTTTCTGACGAAAGTTAATCTGGCTTTAATGTATCTTTTGGTAAGAAGAGATGCTTTCCTTTGTCTGCATTCTCGAGTCCTTCATTCGTAAGCATCATTTGCACTCTCGATCTTGAAATTCCAATTCTCTCTACCGTTACATAGATTATGCAACAACACTTTCCTAGTGATTTTAGACCCTTTGAAGAATTTTTGCACAGCTTTTCTTGCGGATAAAGATAACAGCTTCTACTTTTTCCTCGTCCTTATGGTTCTGGTCCAATATGAAATGGAATTTTGTGCGAAGTAGCGTTACCTAATGTGAGTCTGATGTTTCATTGATGAATAAAGAACTTCAACCTAGCTTATGTTTTTATTTGGTACTTTAAACTGGTCATACAGCCATCAAATTGCCTTGAAATTGATTAGTAGCCACTTCTATTTATGTGAACATTTACAATTTTATCCCTTAGCTCGATGCTGAGCTTCTTTTTCTTCACCATGTGTTCTTGCCTGTTGCTTGAGTTAAAATGAAAAATTTCACAGAAACTAACGTAACATAAGCGTAGTAGAATACTTTAACCAACATTATTGAATTAAGTTTCTATGCTACCACAATATCATTACTTATTAAACTAATTTACTGATATCGAAGTCTAGCGATTCACCTAATAATCCAGGTGTTACGGGTTCCACTAAAAGTGATGAGGACGAATAATTTTTCAAAATTTGTATATGAATTGATGTTTCTATCTTTTCGAAGCTCTTTGCTAAATTATCTCACAAGTGAAGTAGCCTATTGAAGGTTTCATGTAAACATGTTGAAGAATAATACGGGGGAACGAACAACTTCGGCGTAACTGCGCGCAGAATGACTAGAAAAGCGGCGAGCAGAGAGTAAAGAAATGTCGATCGGGAACGAAATGAATTGAAAGGCTGCTACGAGAAAAGAGACTTGATAAACACATTTTAACGTTTAGCCTAACCAAAAACTTTATCTAGCATCAGCACCTCTTTATAGGAATAAATTTGAGACAGCGCATTTCAGGCCTACGTTTTCTGTAGTGGTGTTATTTGAACCGGATTGCGACTGTCGTGAGCGCATTTCAGGAACGTTTGGCAGTGCTTTACATGACGCAATGTTGCTCCTTGAAGTTCGGCGATCTATGCAGCAGACCTCCACCCAGCTTCAAAGATACTTACTATCAATATCGAACATTTTGACGTCGCTGAAACACTGCCGACTTGTAAGCAATATAAACAATGCTGAAGCACGCACCAATGCAGGGGTTAACTTTTCTTGTTAATTAATAACAAACCTGACGTACGATTACCGAGGAGAACTACTAAATTTAACTTAGCAGAGGAGATGTCTCTAGCGAAATTAAACTTCTGGAGTTGTAAAAGGATTGATGATATCGGATGGTGAGGCTGCAAAACGTCGGTGTACTGAACACTTCACTCATTTGTTCTTTGTGAGTGGTTACAAAATCAATGATGTGGTCACTGGGTAAAATATGAAATTGGCGCATGGGAAGAATGAAGAAACGATACGATACACCCATCATTTAGCATCAGCTGTTCGTAGTGCAAACCCTGATTTAACAAATGACACTGCCTTAAATGAAGCTAGACACACCCTTCCCCATGCAGCACTGTTTCAAAGCCAGGAGCCCAATGAACATCAGCATGGAAGTATCGAGCTCTCCACTCCTTACCGTTGAAGTTCAGTGGACTGCATGCTCATAATTTATATGACCAGAGGCCGATTACCTAAAAAAATGTTCGCAGCATAAATTTTAAAACATTTTATTTACCACAAGTGATACAGAGGTAGATTGTTTCTTAAGTCTAGTACAATGGTCAAATTTGAGTATAGCTACCTGTGGGCCCGAATAAGTTCAGCGACTTCTAGGGCATCCTACCATCAACGTTATTCTAGGGTGAAAAATAATGTTTAACCTAATTCTCTTAACCTAGCTACTCATTCCACTGATCAATGAAATGTTTAACTCGCTATACGTTGCTTCATTTTACAAAATAGTTTATGTGGACTAGATGTTAACAGTATATTCTATAAACGATTTAGAAGCAGACTGAAGATCCACGACATTACCCATGACGAATTACATAATCAGGACCATTCATGTAGGAGACAAGATTTGACTTGGTTATCTCACACGACTAGTATGCTGATAGGAAATGCGATTCAAGATTTGTCTTGAATAATTTGTAAGAAATACTTTCACGGATCTCTGTGGGGATTGAGTTCCAAGTTTTAGTTCCGACGAAGAGGATACTGTGTTGCGACCGAGCCTTTGAAAAATAAGGAAGCATGAATTTACTTCCATTACGGGTTAAATGGTCGTGACGACCAGTTTATGTGGTTAATAATTGTTTGAGGTTATTGTAGTCATTATTGGTCAATGTTTTAAAAATGGAATTACAAATGGAGAGTTTGTAGAGATCTGTAAGTTTCAACATTTGTAAAATTTTGAATGAATCATTTGTGTGAGCATTTTATTCTAGATTCTTTACCTCTCAGGTGGCTCTTTTTTTCAGAGAAAAAAGTACATTTATTTTATTTTCATCAGTTCCGTGCTATGCTACTATTCCGAATTGCAAGTATGAGGAAATTATCGTTCAATAAAGCATTTGCAAAGCTGTTTCACGCAGAAAATTTTAACTTTGTTTTGGATTCAGATAGATTTATATTGCTTTGTACTAATATGGGCGACGTGCTCTTTGAAGGGCAGACGTTTAGCTTTTATGATGCTCAGGAACTTGCAAGAGTCGGTTTCTTCGATTTCCCCTTAGCCAATTTTATTACGTAGGAGAGGTACATTTTTCTTGAATGAGAATGTTATACATATAGTTTTTATCGATATTAACCACAGTGAAATATTTTGGAGTTTCGTTATGTATACTCTCCGCAAACAGAGCGGGATTTTGGTTTGGAAGGACCGTAGAAAGCGTGCTGTCATCGGCAAAAAGTATGAATTTGAAAATTATGTAGATATAATATCATTGATAAAAATTAGGAAAAGGGGGGCCCAAAGACAGATCCTTGTGGAACTCCAGGGCTAATTGTCAGTAGGTCCAATTTTGCATCGTCAATGACAACTAATTGCTTCCGATTTGTTAGGTATGATTTGAATCAATAATGGAAAACCCCTCGAATGCCCTAACAGTGTAGCTTTGAGAGTGATACGTACGTTATTGTCCACATAATCGAATGCTTTTCGAAAGTCAAGAAATGCAGAGAAGACAGGCTTTCCTTCATCTATGTTAGAATGAAGGTAATGTAAATGATTTAATATAGCCTGTGTTGTTGATTTTTTAGAGCGAAAACCAAATTGTTTATCATAGAAAAATTATTTTGTTCAAAATAAGAACTCACTTTTTTAAGCACAATGTTCTCGAATACTTTGCTAATAATTGGTACCTCAAAGACAGGTCTATAAAGATAGGTCAGGTTTTGTGACTACTATTAAAAATAGGGGTTACTCTAGCAACTTTGAGGGAGTTCGGGAAAGTGCCTAGGAAGAGAGCCTGGTTTATAATAATGAATATGAGCGGGCGTACAATATCAGCAATAACTTTAAGTACTTTATTCGAAAACGTTTGTAACCCACTCGGTTTAATTTTCAGATTATTTATGCACGCAATTACATCGGAAGGGTTGGTAGGCGTGAAGAAAAAAGAGTCGTGTTCACGAATATGATCCATGTATTCCAGGTAATCAGTAGGTTCACTTGGAATACCATCAGCTATAGTTTTCCCTACGTTTACGAAGAAATTGTTAAAAAGATTAGCAACATCTTTCTTCTCATGGTATTTTACATTTTCTTGAACAACAGATTCAATCTTTTTCTTATCGGCGTTATTCGATTTATAGCAAGAGTTAAGGAGGCGCCAAGTCTTTTTAACGTCAGCTTTAAATTGAGTAAACTTGAGCGTAAAGTACTTTTTATGTTCTTAGCTGGTTTGTCACATAGTTCCTGAATCTGTTATATATATCTCTAGATATTGGACCTTCGCAAAGGAGAGCTAGGTACGCTTGACGTTTCTTTATATTTATCACGATGTCTTCAGTGATCCAGGGCTATTGTCTATTTTTCGGTGTAATTACGAGTTACAATAATATTATTGGAGAACACTGATCATAGACATTTTTCTTAATAAGAAAACCTGAAAATTATCTGATATTGGTAATTATTCAAGAAGTAATTAGTAATTATACCAGTAAGAAAATCAGTTTGGTATGTTAAAAGGAAATTTTAGAGCAGCGTAACAGATTTTGAGGATATCCCTTGAGGCTTTGTGATGATCGGAAGGAAAGATTTAGGCTGCTAGACATTTAGGAAATTTCAGATTGGTTCACAGCTTTCTTGTTTCAGTAGATCATAATTGAAGTCACAGCAGATTATTTTCTCATTGTACAAGGACCTGTTGAACTGCGACATAATAAGATTGAGCTCATTCAGGAAGGATACAGGACAGACTATAGGAAGCCTATGCACCGTTCCAAGCATAATTCGTTTACCATTTATAGTCAGTTCTACGAATAGTGACTCTATATGATCCCGATTCATAGTTGCACTTGCTATAAGTCTCGAGTCTATGTGCTGAGATATGTACGTACTGATGCCTTCGCCCCGCTTATTATTGCGTAGCGAGTGGTGACTGTCATAATTTTCCATTCTAACCTTGTTATTAGTTGAGTCACCTAGCCAGCATTCGGTGAAGCTAATTATGCCGAAGTTGTACTTCATTACAGTTATAGTACATTGTGACCCTTCCAATTTTGGATAGAGTGACCAAATCATTGAATCAAACAATAACTGTGTGATGGTATTGTTGTTAACGTGTTTTCCTTTCTCCTTCTGATTCTGAGGTACCTAAGTTTCCGCGTGTGATGCACAAATGCCTCATCAGTATCCAGTCATGCTCTCAGGAATGGCGACGTCACAGTCGTGGTCGCAAATTTCTCGCAATTTATGAAATTAAGTTAGCTTCGATCTATTATTGAATTCCCGTAGAATGGGGCTGACCAGGCTATGAGAAATCCAAGGAGATAAGCACTGTTACTGTTCTACAAACTAAGCGTACTGTATGATAAAACGGTTTCGCATAATTACATCTGCTACAATTATATTAACCACTTCTTCCAATATCTGAGGTCTTTTCTTCACTGAGGTCACTCCTTTTGCAACATTCGCTCGTTTGAGCAGTTCTTTCTTTTTCAAAAACGTCGACTTAGCCATGCCGAACTGCGTCGCTAGATCCGAAACACGCAATCCACTCTCAAATTTTGCAATGATTTCCTTTTTCAGTTCGACCGTTGTAGCAACATTCTTCCTTTTCACCATCCCACTATCGTTCTATCCCACTATCGCCCACTATCGCTGCGGTTTAGGACGTAAATTAACCAAATACACAGAAGAATAAAATAGCGTGTAACGCTGCGTGAGTTCACGTGTGACCAGAACAACGTATGGCGTGTGACTTTCGGCGCTCGACTTTGCGCGCTTTTCACTCGGATTGGTTCGACTTCCGAACAAGCACTTGGTCGGCATCTGCGCCAAAAATCACTTGACATTTTTTGTTGACTTCCGATTTGGTCGACCCTCGAGGCGTTCGACTCCAAAGGTACCACTGTATCATATACCTCATACTACTTTCAGGAAATAACCTACGGGGACAAAAAACGCTCAGATGAAAAAATCTTTCCCCATACATCCGCATGACTTATACACGAGAGCCTTTTCTTGTAAATTTTAATACTAAATTGTAATAAATTTATAGTGGCAAATAAGTCACCCCTCAACACGACACAGCCTAACGTTTTCCTCGACTACTCGAATAGAAAACCAGTGTTGGGTTCACAATTCTAATTTATTCTCCAATGCATTCAATCCATTCATTTCTCGTATTTTTTCTTGCAATTTCATTAACATTTTATTAATTGCAATGTATAGTCAATTGTCAATGTACTGTTAATTGCATTACTCAATTTCTATCATAATTCATATGGTAGCAATTCAACTCTGTATCCAGCAAACCCCTTTATGTGTTAATCATTTCTAGTTTAGTTACCGCTAGATTCCATCTAGTCATTTAAGTGTGCAGTAATTGTAAGATTTACAAATGTAACTTTTGTCAATAAACAGATCGAAATTCTACTCGGTATTTCAACCTTATTGGTGTTTCAGCAGAAGCTTATGTATGACTGCTACCGTAGTAAGCTATAACTGAAGATCACAAGCCCTACCCGTCTAATAGAGCGTCTAGCTCGGGTAGACGTAAGGCGAGATCTTAAAACAGTTGCCTTAACCGTAATTCTGCTACTTTTTCCATATGGCGACGCCTTCGACATACTTTAAAACTAATCGACCGGCAAAGTTCGTACCAAACACGTTGTGAACATTATCAGTTGATCTAGCTACACACGTTCAGCACGGTGGTAGCTCTGTTCCAACTGGGTGCTGGTCGTGAGAGGTTGTTACATATTTTTCCCGTCAAAAATGTCTGCACTAAAAAGGTAAGCTTATAGTAGAGGCGTGAAGTATTGTTGTCAAAATGTGGGGATTCTCTGTAAGATAGTACCTTTATACAATATATATTCACGGAAGTATTGTTTCTGTAGGTTTGTATTTATAAATTATATGCAAATATTTGTACATGTCCATTAGGCAACGCAAGTAAAATACCGGTACAATTTTCATATTTTCTCAGAACCCTCACAGTGAATGAGATCTTGGACGAATTGGAAATGTTGGAAGACCAAGTGGTAGGAGACCATTATGATGTGGTCATTGAACCACCAGATGTTCATGAACTAATGGATGGAGACTCAGATGTTTGGAAATCAGCTGAAAGCTACATCAGAACGTATCCGCCTAAAACATGCCGACACACTGATGTGTATAACGATCTAAGTGAGGATTTACAACCAGCTGCACAGAAGCGAAAATACGATAAGCAATTAAAATGGTCAAACACAGTGCAAAATATTGCAAATGTACCCATTTTACCTGAGAAGTGTACGTTACCATATCTCAACAAATTATCGCATGAACTGTTTGAGTTGTTCTTTGATGAAGAATTGCTAGAATTACATAGAAGAGAAGCAATCTAATTTGTATGCTATCAAAAAAATATTACTAAGGAACAAATCACATAAAAGAAGCTGAAGGTGTTTTTCAATATTTTATTAGTGTCAGGATATAGCAATAAAACGAGTAAGGCCTCCCTGTTGGACAATGGGGATGATTTCAGAAATTATGCACTTTACAAAGCAATGCGTGAGAATACATTTGATCATATTATGCAATCTCTTGATTTCAAGGACAACAATGAGTTAGATGTAACTGATAAATATTCAAAACTCCGATCACTAGTAAAACACCTTCAAACAAAGTTCATGAAACATTTCATTCCATGTCAAAACGTATTTCTTGATGAATCAATTGTTGAGTATTTTGGAAAACAAGGCTGCAAACAAGTTTTACGTAACAATCCAATTCGTTTCGGTTATAAAGTGTGGTGCCTAAATACTAATGCTGGGTATTTGATCAACTTTGACATATATCTGGGGAAGATATTCAATGGGAATCATAAAAATGAAGCAGAATTTGTCATATGTTCTGCAACTATTCTCCATGTACTAGATCGGTATTCTGACGAGGAAAAAAGCCTGCCGTACACAATTTACAGTTACAACCTTTTTACTTCTGTTCCTATGCTGTTAGAACTGAAGGAGCGTGGGTAAAATTGCACTGGGACAATTTGTTCGAATAGACTAGGCAATGCTTGCATCTGGTCTGATACAGCACCTATGAGCAAAGAGCCTCCTTGATCAGTGAATACTGCATTTGCATCACGAGGAGATGATGTGGCAGCATTAACTAGATGGAAATATAACAGAACGGTTACTGCTGCTTCATCTCCTATACCTCAATGTCGGACATGCAACTGTAAAACGATGGGCACGGTATGAAAGAAATAAAATTGATATGGACATTACAAGAGTGATTCAAATGTACAATGAAAATATGGGTGGCGTCGATACGTTGAATAATAACGTGAATAAGCAATGAATCGGAATAAGAGGGAAAAAATAGTGGTGCAGTTTGTTCACTTGGCTTCTTGATGTTTCTGTACACAATGACTGGCAACATGCGAGACTGAAGAATGAGGGAGGCCTTTGCATAAATTCACTAGAAATATTGTAATGTCATACTTATTACAGTTTGGCGTTCCACCTATTAGTTCTGAACGAAAGCCATCCAGTAGTTTCTCCGATGCAAAGTGTCATGATGGAGTTGATCATTTGGTTGAAAATATACCAGATCAGAAGAAAAGAAGATGTGCCAACAAGGAGCGCAAATCAATTGTCCGAAGTCTATGCAAGAAGTGTGACGTTGGATTGTGTGTACCTTGTTTTTTTGACTACAGCAAAAAGTGATTTTCTCGATAAATGAAAACATGAAGTATTTATATTTTGGTTATTTATTTTCACGCTCTTATTTGCTTACAATGTTTGCATGTGTTAGACAATCAATTTATGAATGGAGTACACAACTTCTTAGTTTTATTGAAATGTACATACATCTTACGAGTGTTTCCATATGGCAAAATCTCACATCTTTTTTCAATTTTGTTTTAGAACCTAAAATTGGACATGCGGTGTCGTATTCACTCCTACAATGAGCACACAAAATATCAAATCAATTGTGAAAAAAATTTCTTATAGAAAAATCTGGAAGAATTACGATTAACGGAATCATACGCCGCAGGTAGCCTTCCAAGGTCTTACGAATCCATTTAGTTTAGAATGAGGCAGTTAGGTTAAGATAGGCTCGGTTATGTCAGTGTGCCGAAATTTAAAACCAAGTTCATTTATTTTTAGGGTACTTTAGCGCCAAAGAATGGGCTTTCATCTCCGAAATGCCTTTATTGTTTCGAAAAACTCGAACATATGTTTGAATGAAAATTAAAAGTAAGACGAAAATTGTTGTACAAATGGTCATGTTATTAATACAAATGGTAAAGTCTAGATGAATAAAATTGGACGTTTCGAACGTTTCGTTTGTATTAATAAAATGACCATACGTTCAGCCATTTTTGCCTAACTTTTCATTTTAAGAATCAGACGCATCAACGCGGATTTAGTGTGCGCTGATCTTCGTTTCACTGCATTTTTTTAGATTGATGCAGTCGTCTCTACTACTTCTACCGAAAAAAAACTGAGTTTTGGTAATTCATAGCTCAATTTTTGAATTATCTTTTAGCTACATTATGTCATTGGTTGATCCTTTTAAGTTTCATTTTTCGACTATTTGTTTTTTTTTTCTCAGAAGCTAATGCCCTTTGCCTGCCCTGCTTCTCTCTGCCGAAGATTGTTACTTTCTCGCTCCGTCCTATAAGATTTACTCAGGCGTGATCGTAGGTGCTGCCTCCTGTCAAGCTCTGTGGTAGCTGTCCGGCGGACGCTTGCGTAGAGGCACTGGGCTACGCGCACACGCTAATGATGGAACGCATTTGAAGTGTCGCGCACACGCATTTGAAGTGTCTGATGGAACACAAGTTGTAATTGTTGAACGTAGTTTCTGTGTAAAGCTAAAATAAATAAATTAAATCAAATTCAAAATTAATTCAAATGCAATCTGAATTTACACGGTTACGACACTCGAAAAGCTCTAGGTACTTTCTTAAAATCAATCAATTTTTTGGAGCTAAAATTTCATTCACATGTAACGTATGAAAAATTTACGCAAATGAAAATTGGAGCAAAATACCATGAGAGGAATTAATGCATTTTTTCTTCTTTCACCTCTAGTGTTGCTGTGTTTCAGATGATGAATTTCTCATACTATTGTTTTGATCTTCGGTGTGGATTACTTCATCGAGTCGCCATCATTGTTTTGTTCGTAGTTTCCGCACGCTGATGTCATCGTAATGGATGTTCTTTTTCTTTATTTAATTGTCGTGACATTTCTATTCGCCACATTCATTTATTTTTACTCCTTTATTAATCAAATTGGAGCTGCCACCCCCCTTTAAGGGAATATTTTCTATAATTAATATTATATTCAAATATTTTCTGTAATCTTCGGTAAGCGTGAGGTCAGAGCTGAAGGCATTCATGTGCATGTGCATTTTATCATCGCCATCTCTTTATCATCATCTCTTTTCATCACCTCTTCCTAACTTACAAAGGAAAATTAAAGACACGAAAGATTACAAAGGTTCGCTATTAATGCTGACACCTATCATGTCACAATGCTGTTGAGGGAGAAGCTGGTTAGACACATAGTAAATATGTTTAACTTATCTGCGGGATCCAGTTAGCGTTGGTTGATGAAGTAAGTACGAGGAAGCTGGTTGCTTTTACGATCAGGATTAACTATTTATTAAAATAAGTCGAATCTCCAGTTAAAATCGTCAATTGTCACTTTTACAATCGTTCAAAACAAAGCGGGTCCATCGCCAAAGGCGACGAACCGCAGAGGAAGACACTAATAGGCTTAAATGATTTTGTATCATTTCTCTTCAATATCTAAGTGCCTTGACTGCCTTTGACAAACCCCCGCGTAAAACTGCCCGCGTAAGACTGCCCGCGTAAGACTCCCCTTGAGGAACCGCGAGCGCGTCTCCCTCTTAGGGAACAAACGTGTTATGAACAGACATGTTAGAACAGCAGTTAATTGTTAATAAGTGAAAAGCCCACGATAGTGATAAACATTAATTAGGATCCCGCATTCTATCTATAGAAATAATAATATGCAAAATGATTAAGATTCCAAATACAAGAAGTACATTGTGATAGAGAAATGAGAAAGTGGTATCCGATAACTTGGAGTTGCAGACCCTCAGCAGCGTCGTGGTGGTGATGTAGAGGAGGGAAGCTGGTGGTGATGGTAAGGCGTGGCATCGACTAGCGATGTTTGGTGGTAGAAAATGTTGTAGGCGATGTTTCGTGAAATGGCACGAGAGGCAGATTGTGGAGTTGCTTCGAAATTGTGCTTATCCGCGAGAGTATTTCTTTAAGTGCGGTTCTTTTCGAGGAGATGAAAGTCGTTGGCCAGACGTAGCATTTCAGTATTCCTCGTAGCGATTTCTTTATAATTAAAGATGTAGGGCAGTTATATCGTGAGAATATAACACTATTTATAGAATTTCTTATGATTTTTAATTGATAATTAATTAATTGGTAGAATCAAGTGAAAGTATCTGCTCAACGGACGAGTAACGAATTAAAAACCGTACTATCAATTAACAACCATTGACAAACCGTCTAATTTTTCACCGAATCTGGTAGATTCTTCTCTACGAACATTCAAACTTTGAACAATTTGTGCGAACATAAAAGTTTTGTGAAAAGGATTAAATCATTCAAAACTATAATCTGTCAGAGTTTCGAGTATGTCGGTTCTCAACAATATAATACTCGTAAAATTTCGTGGTCGGAAATACTTCTGTCCCCCGCTTCATTCAAGAGTTACTTAACAAACACAGTATGTTCGAGACACGATACAAACTTGAGTCTAACTCCTTTAATGGTACAGGCCATTCCATGTCCAAAAGACAGAGCTGCGGAAATATATGTGTACAGTGCAAGAGGGCAGCGAGACAAGATTTTAAACGATTTATTTCGTCGCAGCGAAAGTGCTGACAACGTAAATTTGTCAATCAATTTGTGTACTGTACGAGCTGCTTTTTGCATTTATCCCGAAAAAGCACGTCGCTTAGGGAAGCCGTGAGACAAACATACTGTACATGTCAGCGGTACCCTGCAACGACGCACGGTTTACGCAAATCTTGGCCTCGAGAATAAAGGCAATTGGTCAATTTAAGGTAGAGCATACAAGGAAGTGAAAAAAACTTTCAATTTCTGAGCTATCATACTCTGAAACAATTTCACTTGGCCCAGAAACGTTACAGCCAAAATTATAGATTCAAAACATAATATTTAGAAATAGTCCAGAGGCCTTGAAGATTATGCATTAAAAAAAATGTTATTTTGTAATCTCTGGTGTACTACTCCCAGTCCTCCCCAGCTAGCTCTATAGTAAAGTATTGAAATCGAAGCTATAGCGTACCTTTACTATAAAGCTGGGTATTATCTGTTGAAAGACAAGGGCTTCACAGGCACCACTCTGCTCTCTGCAGACTGGATTCGAGCCAACATTACCTTTCTGGCGTTTGGGATGGTACGCCGATGTTCCGCTACCACTTGAAGGAGAAAGTGTAGATACTTTTAATTCTTTGTGAGCACTTTATTAAACTTTTGGATAAGAACTATTCCCCGTTCCGCATGGTCGTTAGCCACTTGAACAGCCATCAATCGCTCTTTGGGAGCTTTGAAACTTTGGTCGCTTCACAAGGGGATGGGCCAGCGTCCAGAAAATCTATTGAAAGACTAAGTTTTCAAAAGAGGCGCATAGTATAGGGCGAAGAGAATGAATATAGATAGGTCGTAGCAATGGTCTTAAAATCGCAGCGCTTGTCGGGCTTCTCATCTTCGTTCACTTCATCGCTCTTAATGCTCATGAGTTATCGCCTTTTTAATCACAAACTCACTCATTCATCGAATAGCGATTAGGCGACGTTCTCCTCCGAGAGATACTAGTAGTGGCATTTCAGTTTTTCTGAAGTGACCGCAGAAATGGCAGAATTTGTGACACTGGAGTTAAGGAGAGCTTTCATCAGGTTTAGGTCATGGCAAGGAGCACTATAAGAGCAGTGAAGCAACATTCTACATACATGAGACCAATAAAGCAGCACATCTCCCGTAGACCTTTCTCTTCCCTTGCTGTTAATTTGAACTGAACCCGGGATAGCTAGACTTTGATGGAGTAGATAGCTTTCGACGTCCAACGGGCATGGTGATTGCCCGAGGGGTATAAAAGTGAACTCCTTGTTAGGGTTCAGCTCCAACAAACAAGATCGTGAGCTCTAGTAGTTCCCAATAGTCATCTCGTGGTTGATGAGATGTTAACTGGCTGATGGCAAATGTGAGGATGAGCTCGCTTTTTGCTGAGATACAAGGTCGAACCACATCATCCGTCATTCAGAATCACAGATAGTTTTTATCAATCCTCTCCCAGTCTGCCTGGAATCTCTTGAATAGGAGTATATCGGGTCCGGATGCAACACCTACGTAAGCTTTGAATGCAGCGACAAGATCAAGGTTCATTATATGATGTCGGCATATAAAGTGAAGGAGGTCCAGCCCTATGAATTCACAAGCACCTCCTCGTATTCTAGTGTTAACTGCCGTGGTATCGAAACTTAGAGCTGCCACTTGTCGCTGAGCCCCCCCACTCGTCTAGAACATCAACACAGCTTGGGCCTGACTCTCCCCGGTCCCGAAAGAATTTTGGGGACTCCTAGAAGCTGACTGACCCCCTGTCCAGAGATCAAGATGGCCAGACGATCCACGCGCGAACTCGACGTCAGGTCTGCCATAAGCTTTCCATCCCAGTGCACAGTCAGAGGAATATTGGCCAAAAACTTCTCACACAGACTGCTTGCAAAAGTTGCGCTGGTTTTGGTTCTCTCTCTTTGTTCAATTCCTGTTAATATTGAACTCAGCCGGGTCGCTCCCCACGCTCCTAATCGTTGCAGTAATTATCATGGTGGCTTTCCTGTCCAAAACTTGGGTGCGGTCAAGAGCAGCAGTGGGAGTCGGTGTAATGGCTTTCTTCGGGCCTCGAGCCCTTTTTTGGGCTGGCAATTTTTGGTTATCTTTGAAACAACTTGATCATCACTGTCTGTGGATTCTACTCGGCTGTCACTTCCGCTACTGTTTGAGGATAGCACGGTTTTCGAAGTAGAGGTCTCGCACTTCATCAATGACAATAACTTCCTCTTCTTCTCCTCAAGTTGCTTCACCTCGGCTCTTTTCTTTTTCTATGCCAAAACTAAATCTGGACATCTCAATGTCCCACGGCGCCCTTTCTCTCCCTAGGCAAGGAGAAAGTACCGGTCATCTTCAATCTTGGTTTTCTGTAATGCTTGGGCAAGTGTTATTTCGAAAAAGTTATCCAATCCATTTATGAATGCATCCTGCTTGCAGGTTTGAGTTGAAGTCTAACCTCTGCCGGAGACGCTTCAAGTTTTGCAGTGTTTGGAACCGAGTTTCCAATTTCTTTATAGAGTGCCGTTCTGGCGTAACAGGTATTCGGGCTTTTCACACCCATATGGCTTGAACTTGTCAAACAGTCTCAGCAGATGCCTCGGGATTCGTTTTTTTTCCTTGATTGGAGGCGGAAAAATGCATCAAATACTTCACGATTTGATGGAAGCTTGGTACCACCCGACTCCTCAGGTGGATGCCTGATGAGAAAAACTTCAGTCTGGGCTTTTGTAGCTATGGAGTGTATTAGCTAGATATCTATTTCAATGCTTATTGCTCAAATGCTTAGAACGAGAAAAAGAAATAATTAGCAAAAATATGATTCTGATATGCTAATATATAGCTAATGGGGGGAAAATTGTAATACTTAACATAATATGCCTAAGACTCAACATAACTTTTTTTAACATTAAATTCTGCTTCTTTTGACATCAAACTCATCAATGTACTCTAAAAACTCTAGGAGCCTGAGTGGGTTCCCAATTTGAAGTACGAAAAACGGAGTGTACAAGAGAGTGGCAGCAACGGTAGCGTGCGGAGTGCGTCGCTTGCGAACCCCGTGTATGCGCCGTGTATCACAGCACACTGAGTTACTGTCTTGTTTCACACTGTCTGACACACAGGCTATGCAGGGTTGCCAGTACCACTATATACTCATCACTAATACACGTGCATTTTGAAAATTAGTTCAATTTCACGGAAGACGGTCCCCGTCACGGAAAAGTAAAGATGCCTGGACTGCCTGTGTCTGGACTACCTGTCTCCGTTCGAATCGCCTCAAATTTTAATATTTTTATTTATAGGCCTAGTGGGCTCATTTTAGAGGCACAGAGCATAAAATTTCGATAGTTGAAAAATAAGGTCCACCTTATTGTTCATCCCTTGTAAGAAATATTGTTCTGAGGACCCAATTAAAGGTTTAAGGCAGTATGGGCTGCTCACTCCAGTTACGTTAAGGAAAGGTAGCCGAGGGTGCTGTATGGAGATGATGATCTAATGTGTAAACACCTCCGCTTCAAACATGATATATGCGCTAAATTTAACAATAATATTATTGCGGTTAAGGGGACATTTTTGCGCAGCATCAGTGATCGCTGTTACTGTCCGCCACCAAAATGCGCTCATTGACGTGGTATACCACCATATTCTGATAAAATATTTGCAGATTTGAAGGCAATATCGAAGAGCGTGAGTTGAAATGTGGGATTTTGTGCGTGTGAAATGTTGGGATTATTGTAGGCTGTAGTGCGCTGGCCCAGAACACTGCGGTCCTTTGTATTTTTCTCATGATAATTTGAGTTGACACTGAAAACTGTCATTGAACTGTCATTGTGAGTTGAACTCCAATAAATATCGAAAAATTCACATAAATATTTGAATATATAATGGAATACAAATGAATGTTTACGTTTCGTCTAATTAGTTATTTCAGCCATTTTTCAAAACTGAAACATTCTTGAATGAAATGGATGGAGCTCGGTAAGCCTCATCAAGCACACATATTCTTCTGAAATGAACCATGGAAGTCTAAATGCACTCGTGAATACAAACGCTTAGTGCATTCGCTAATCGTTAGCTATGAAAAAGTCATCTAAAACACAGAGCAGAAAAAGTTGTGAAAACATGATTGTGGGAACACTGGAAATACAATCAATACCCATCGTTAACGCAATGAAAACATGCACAACCAAAACAAACATCAATTAACGATCTGCTATAAAAAGTCAGTGGCAAGAAGGAACGGAGAGGATTGCTCAAAATGGTATTTTTAACACACAATGACAATAATTATTCTACTATTCCCAGATCTAGACTGGACTTAGCTTTACAGAGATATTTATGTTGATAGGGTTATTTCAGACGTCACAGTGGTCTCTAATAATCAAATGAAAAGGAATGTTTCAACTTGAATTACTGGACGCTTTTCTCACGCTCCTGCCCATTTTACACGAGCGTTATTATACGGTAGGGAGGGTCAAATGCTGCAGGAAGCTATCCTTTCCACGCTAACAACGTATTCGTACATATGTGAAGCACTTGGTAAATTGAGCATTTACGTACAAGTGGCAATGAATTATTTATCAATTATTCTACTCCCTTTGTTTGAATTAAACTAAGGCGTACGAGTTAAAATGTTATCATGAAAACATATCTATCCCGCTTATTATAAAGAACAAAAATGTAATCAAGCAGTAAAGGCGACTTTTCAATTTTGCTACTTCTATCCTAACTAAACTGTCTGTAGCAACAGAGTGAACGCAGCTACGTAGCGTGTTAAACTTGAACGGAGATGACATGCCAAAAAAAAGTTAATGGGTATTGCGACTGTCACTTTTATACCGTCTTCGATCTAGGTTAAAGAAATGGGAACAAAAGCGGGCGTGACGTCTCCACGGCAGTCTCATGTTGTGTAGAAAGGAGTTTCATTTTTTGCGTAAAAACTTCCAGCATCGGAATTCGATAGGACATAGGACCAAATGTGAATGTTTGAAATATATTTGAATGAACTACACGCATTATGGTGCCAATGAACTACAGCGGACACAAAGTTAAGTGTGAGAAACATGCTGTGTTGCCATAAAACCTAGTGCCCAAGCGAGTTATAGGTTCCCTCGCAAAACACTAAACATTCAAACTTAAACTCATTTATGAACTCGGCAGTTCAAAAATTACATTAGCCTCCCCTCCATGGTTTCCTTAAATTTGATATGCATCGATTTTTTAATGAAGCACTTCAACATAGGGAGCAGGGTTCAAAGGGGAGCAGTGTTGAAAGGCTAGCAGTAGGGTTAACATACGTTTAATAAGGTACTGGTTTGAATGTCTTTAGGAAAATCGTTTGCATAACTCTCACAGGAACACCCAAATATGTTTCGTATGTTTAGGAGCGAGAGTGCCGTGACTTGGCCATAAACTTGTTATTGAAATTCGATATCAGATTGAGAGTTGCATTTTTCACTAAGTAAAAGTCCGGCGAAGACATTTCACACTCTCTGGGTCCCGTATGTTGAGGCTAAATCAGAAGATATAAAGGGAAAGAGTAGTGGCATTAAAGAAATTATTATGAATTAACCTCAGTATAATACTGTTAAACAAGCACAACATTTCTCTTGTTTCAGTTTATGGATAAACTCGTTGTCACGTTGTTGGAATCACTGGTAAAGAAATTTATTTATGCGCAAATTGCATCTGATTACAAAGGAATTTTGCCCATGCTTTGGCCCCAAAGGGGCCGAGCACAGTGGCAGGCAGTAGTTATCTTACCGATGATTTATTAACTGGTTCTCCTAAATTGTCAAAAAGAGAGAGACAACGCTAAATGCAATAGTTCCATCAATGTAAATTGCTTTGAATATTTGAATATGCATGTAAATAATTCCAGTTCAGACATATAAATTTTGGATAAATTCTAAACAAAATCATTTAGGAACAAAATCATTCTTCTCATTTGTTGTTAATAATTCACTAGCAACAAAGTTTTGGCTTTTTAAAAAATAGAGCATGATTTATATCAAATCAAGCGAGCTAAGTCTAAATCTGTGATCAGAAGTGTACAATTGCGTCAGGTTCAAGTACACCCTTTAGTTTGGCATCTGTGCAGCGTTGTTTCTGCAATGGCGATGAGAGGATAAGTTGTGCGCGTTTGGTTCCTATGTTCACGTTGTAAGATTTAAGTATTACAACAGTGGCGTTAGAGTTGTGGCACTGAAACGGTATCACATTCAGTTATTGATTAATTTTTCAGGCTGATTTCTCAATCAAATCGTAACTGAAAGTGTATAATATGATGCAACCTAAATTAAAAACACCAATCAGCAATGATGTTTGAACTATCCAGACAACGTTTTTATTTCTGAATAAAGGATATCCGAGCAACCAGCGGACAAATTTAACCTATAGATTGGAAACAGCATACGATTATTATTTTGGCTGTATAGCTGGTACCCAAGATAAACTTTGGACGCTTCACAAATCTACGGTAGTACAACAAGGGACTCACACAGTGGTTAGATGGCTAAGGGAAGGTAAGTGAGTCCAGTTCTCCATATTATGGCGGTACTACTTCAGTTCTTCTGACAGCTAGTACAGTTACTGAAGAAGAATAAATATTATCGCATGAAGAAGAAAGTTGATGATGAAATCTACAATGGATTTGTCTGAGTAAATGAAGCGCCAGTTAAAAAACCATGAAAGATTGAATGATTTGGTAAAGTATTTCATATTATTAAAAAAAAGTATAGAACTTTTGGGCTCCAAATTACAGCGTCTGAATCTCCTAGAGGACGTCACAGGTAATCAGCTAGCTCTCAACGAACGAAGACTGTTCATCGATCTATGCACGACTAGCCTCAAAATTGCATCAATTGCAATAGCAGCATCTAAAACCTTCTATTTCTGTCGCTGATATTGTAAACGCTGACAGAACACACATTTGACTTTAATGAAAATTATTTTTAGAAATGTTCATTACTTACATCATGAGAGGAAGATACGTAGTGATCTGAAAGCAATATTTTCACTTCTTGGATTACAGCTAGGCTATACAAAGAATGTGATTTTTAAGTCCATGGAGCAGCTGTTACGACAGGTAACATTGTAATGTCAAAAAGTCTCCCGGAAGAGAAGGACACATAGTTGATTAATACAGTGTGCAGGACACACCTTTGATACATCCACATAAGAACTATCTTGTATCAGTTCATTTAAAGCTTGACTTTATTAAGAATTTTGTTGAAGGAATAGCATATGATTCTGAGAGATTCCAGTTTCACAGTTAAAAATTCGGCGCAAAGAAAACGTACGCTGAAATTAAAGAAGGCATTTTTGGAGGACAGGAGATCAGAATTGATTCGTGACATAGAGTTCAGCAGTACTCGCATATTGGCTCCACTCAGTTTCGCCGAATGGGGCCCATCTGTCCATGTACTGCATACTTTCCTCGATAATCATACGGCTGACAACTACGATTAACAACTGAACAACATGCTAAAGGCCTATCGAGCGCTACGGTGTCGTCCGTTACATAAGATGAATTTCTTGTTAGGCCTCTCTAAACAAAAGCAAAAATGTTTGAACCAGTTATGGAAGAAGGCCCCCATTTAGTATAGTTAAGGGACTGCATAATTTATGCACCAAGTGTGTTCCCACACAAGATCCCCTCCGCGCAAAAATAGTAAGTTAAGAAGCAAGTTGACGAAGAAAGACAAAATTTGAATAAGAAGGTAATTGGGATTGAAAACCAGGACAGCAGTAAACAGGAAAAAAGATTGTCCTTTCCAAAATTAAAAACAAGTCTCACCTCAACAAAAAATATCTTACCAGCTCTCACCTCGTTAACCCCACATTTTACACTTTGAAGCGCTAATTCCCATTGGTACAGTAGTTCTATCCCTCTGAGGGAAGATTTCTTCTCATCCAATAAGGGTGATATCAGAAAAAAAGCATGGTGAAAGACTCCACGAATAAATTGAAAGGATAGAAAACAAGTATCGAAGACTCTTCAACGAGGACATGATGGGGGACTATATTGCAGGTTGCTACAGCAAGAGAACCCAATGTCCATTCACAAGCGCATGAGCCAGAATCTCAAACATTTTTAAAGGCATTGTTCAAGTGAGTACTACCTCTTATATGCAATGTATCTGTTGTCTACATCGGGAAAAGGCCGTACATAATGAGAAAGTGGCTGGCGCAGATCCACGGTAGAGGAAACAAGGTAGGTTCAAACCAGTTTTTTTTCGTTGACAGTGTGGTTTTGCTGACGTCACTGCAACGAACCAATAGCAGTGCTCATATTGCATCTGGTAGCACTGCTGCTCCCAAATCTTGCTCCACTATTGGCCTAACGATATGGCGTTTTGATGACGTCATAAAGTTGGTTTGAAAAAAGCCTTTCCATTGGCGAGCGGAACAAGAGAAGGTGTATTTTCTCCCATAGAAACGACCCTACCTTGTTTCCTCTACCGTGGTGTGGTCTCTGCTCCCATCATCCTAAGGCACCTACTCTGAAGATCTTTGATTTGATCAACTGAATTCCTTTTCATGATGAATTTCGATTGAACTCTTTCATTTAATGTCTCTAAATCCCGGAAATATGTTCTTTTACTTTTATTACTCGTTTTTTCTCTATTTAACCTCCTGAACAGTCATGGTACTTAATATTCTCGCGTCCAATCGTCGTACTTCCTGATTCAACAACATGAACGTGTCAGTACTATCATACAATACTCCACCCCCCTTTTTTTGAAATAAGAACGAAGGCAAAATGAAAGAAAGTCCGTAAGAAATAAAAACTTCAAAATCTTTTGAGGGTTGATGAGGCCGAGTGCACACGGCCCGTCAAAAATGTAGAATAATGTTCCACAAATCACATCACACACGCTCCTACTTCCTAAGCTCGTATCACAGATACGCTCATCACACACTTCCGGCTGGCGTTGGACAGACGGACGAGGCTGCTATTAAATCATAGTATAGATGGTATAGATTTTCCCTTCTGTGGCATATTTGTCCGAGAATCATTTGAGGCATGAAAAAAGAGGGGGAAATCCAAGGAAAAGCTAGTCAACCGATACATTAATTCGAAGTAACGGGCTGGAAAAATCCCCCTGCCCTGCTAACAATTTGTGCGCTGGAATGTCAGGTTTAGCAGTGAAATATGGAGCACGAGCACCGACTCGTATTGCTGCAAAATGTGTTCCGGGTACAATCTCCCGATAAGATTTTATTAAATTCCTGAAAATTTCGCATATTTTTATCATTTTCCGCGTGCATTATTTTATTCAGGGAATGTTACCTTAGAAGCAAATCAATTTTAAATCATTGAAAAAACATTTGAGCGTGGAAATTTTCAACGGTTGCCATGCTCTATTAGATAGAGGTGTGATTTTTCCATACAGGAGTTGAAATATAGTTAGTGTGAACAAACATGCAGCGTTTTTCTTGCTTTTCCATGCCGCGTTTTCTTGTAATATCTCGATGGTAAACAGTCTAATATTAACTGTTCGTGTTAGTCGGAAGTAGATAAGATGTTGACAAAGTGTTTGGTCGCTCGAATCTCTAGTTAATTTAATATGTAGGTGTTTATTGAGAAGAATTTTTACAGGGTCTGATACTAGTTTATTTAGTTATTGCACCTTTCATTTCAAGCTCAATTTCATTGAGATTTTAGTTTTGAGGCCTAACATTATTTACCCTAATTACAATATTTGCCACATTGAACTTCTGTCTCTGAAATGTTTTTTAACAACGTTATTTTTTTCATCCCTTCATGAGAAATGAGTTACAAACTTATTCAATTTAAATCCGAAATTTGCTTCCTCATTCGCGTGAATGGTTTTATCATCTTCAGATCTTAACTCGATCTAAATGCCAATGCATTTTTTTAGACAATACTGAGAAAAATTATACCTGGATTTATCGATATCAATGCTCTTTCTTTCCTTAACGGGTAATGCCACGTTGCACTGAATAATAACTTCACCATTAATTCCCTTTTTAAGTTCAAAAAACGCTTCCGCAGCTTGCCAAATATTTCCTAATTCGTAGGTATTGTTGTGTAAGCTGTGCATCTGATTGTCGGGATGGCCACAAACTATAGAGTGGCGCAGTGCAAGGTAGTTGGCGTAAGAACAGGTGCTCTATTAACACGCATACATTTTTGTTAGTGAACATCACGCATTTTCATGTGATTTAGTACCTTATTGTGGTAATTTGCAAATCATAAGCAAGCTTCAGTTTCATCAGTTCTTAAAACTTTAGAATCCTTGTTCTTCGTTATGTCAAAATCGTTTATAAACAATTGGTCAAGTTCATCTCCTTCAAATATTTTAATTTTTCCAGTATTTTTAAGTGTTTTAAATTTTTTGGGAACTTTATTTGTTGCTCACTCAGTTTCGTTTCGCGCAGGAACTCGAACGCAGTGCAATTTGTTTCATGGGTATGTTTTGATTGAAGAGGGGCGGATACCCGCAACGTTCAACTTTAATACATGACGTTTTACTCTCACGTTCGTGCATTATATTAATTTGGAAAACATACATGAAACTTGCCACTATCCAGTTACGCATGCATTCGGTGCTTGTATTTTTTTTATCAACGTGGACTCTTATCAGAGTTGCGGAGTCGGAGGATAAATTTGCGACTCCGACTCCACGTTTTCAAAAATTGGCGACTTCGACTCCACCTTTCCCGAATTTTGTGACTCCAACTCCAACTATTCACAATTTATTATATGAATATTTAATTCTTAATGGTTGCAGGTGTTGCAACGTGTACATATGTTTATTGTATTTATTATTTACGAACGACTTTTAAATTGGCAAGAAAATGCTGAAAAACAAGTTTTACTAATATATATATATATCTACTAGTGCAATTGATCCGTCAAAAATGACGGAATTCGTTGGCTTCCATTAAAAAAGTCTCAAGTTATCGAAGACAAACAAATAGATCCATCTTAATAGTACCCGCGAATAAAATATTCTTGTATATGTGCACTGTTGAAACTTGTATCACAGACGCGGTCATTAAGCATCCTTAAGAACGTCACAGACGCACATACCAAGCAAGCAAGCAAGCAGCACCTGTGTATTGTAAAAAATAATGCGTGAAAATTTAATCTATATTGTTAAGAAATGCAGCTTATCGCGGTAAAAAGGCATGGGAAGGATTTTAAAAACATCTTGGCTAATAATAATAATTTGAAATAATTTAATAATAATAATCCCATTGTAAAAACATAGGAGAAATTACGCACAAAAACACACATTTATTTATAAATTGATGGAGACACAAGGCGTTTTATTATTTATGTATGTAGGGTGTTTTTTGTGCCGACAAATTTAAATCATTGGTTGAAAAACTCAAAATGATTCGATTTTCACGAAGAATAAAAGGCCAAAAACTCCTTAGATTTGGAGTTATAAGGACTTGAAGAAACTTTGAAACCTAAAGTAGGATACCACGTGCGCACCAATGTAAACGCTACACTCTTTACTTCAAATTCATCCAAGTCAATTTAATTTTAATCCAAGTCAAGTTCAACTTAATTCAAGTCAAGTTCAAATTCATTTTATTTCAAGTTCAATTTAATCCAAATCATGTTCAAATTAATTCAAGTCAAATATAAGTTAATCCAATCCTAACTGATATAATTACTCTTTAATTTGAGCGTTTTTGGGGATCTATGTATCTATTGGGTGTGATGAGCAAGACAATCGTTTTTCCTTTTAGCGAGGAATACATACTCGTAAAATTTCCGCCGATGTTGCAATCTAAAGACAAGCTGTCGTAAAATGTGCTAAGTATCCAGCATCAGGAGACAGAGCGTGATTCAGATCTTTGACCGCCGTAAAAGATACAAGTCAATTATAAAAACTTCGTATTATACTACTCATTGAGGTACTTATGCACGATTCCGTTAGAATACAATTTATTTGAGTACATTACGACACATACATTCCTGCATTAGCGATACAAATGTTGCCATCTCTTCAAACTAATAGGCCAATGCAAATATATTATTTGTGACGATGAAACAAATTGCAACCTTGTTTTTACGAAAATCGTTGGGACGAGCGAAATAATACTCCGTTGCTATATTTCATTTAAAGATCAAATCTACACATCGTCCAATGATAATTTTACGTAGTTACATGTATGTATGATTTCATAAATGTGATAAAGTGGAATTCTACGAATGTAAATCGCAATTTTAGTATAAATAAATCCTCGATAATACTATGTGTTACATAAAATTTCCTATTGAACATAAATATGTGAATGGATGCATACTACCATCATGTAAAATTTTAAAATAACTTCAATGAGTAGTGTAATACAAAGTTTTTATAATTAACTTGTATCTTTTACGCCGCTCAAAGATCTGAATCACACTCTGCCTCCTGATGCTGAATACTTTACACATTTTACTACAGCTTGTCTTTAGATTGCAACACTGGCGGAAATTTATGTATTCCTTGCTGAAAGGAAACACGACTGTCCTGCTCATCACTTTCAATAGATACATATTTAACACAAAAAACGATCAAACTAACGAGTAAAAATGTCAATTCTTAACTCAACTTAAGGTTGGATTAATTTGAATTTGACTTGGATTAATTTTACCTTGACTTGGATTAAATTGATCTTCACTTGGATTAACTTGAAGTTGAAAAGGTGTACTCTTGATAATTTTGACCCCACTAAAAGAATTTTAGGATATTTTTACAATAAAAACTGCAAGCATATAACGGTTAGGAAAATTATTTACAGTTTCAAGCTATTAAGCATTTAAAAATGTTTATACGTTTTATAAATTTGATGAAATAACTACTCAAGTTAATCATTGATGCCTGAGTGTTAAATTCCTAACGAACATTTGAATTGCAAATTCTTCGCAGCTGTAAAATGCTCGCCGGTTTTTTGTCAAAATAAAAAAACTGCTTTTGTGGGGTCGGACCTATCAAGATTAGCGCTAACATTGGCACGCACGTGGTATCATACTTTGAGTTTTACAGTTTCTTTAAGTCTTTATAACTCGAAAACTAAGGAGCTTTTGCCATTTTATCATTCGTGAAATCGATTTGCTTTGAGTTTTTTACCTATGATTGAAGTTGGTCAGCACAAAAAAATACATCCTTAATGGTGTTGATTATTCTTATACAATGAAATGCCAAGCGTTTCCATAAACAAATAAATTGATTTAGGAATTTCTTATGCATAATTTCTCCTATGTTATTGCAATTTTCAATTCAGTATTGAACAAATAAAATTGCTTGGTCCGTCTTGGTTGGTTGGTCTGTCTCCCTTTCACACTTAATGATCGTATCTGTGACACGAGTTAGACCAGTGCACAAGAATATTTTAATCTCCAATTTTACTATTAGGATGGACATATCTTTTTATGATCCACATCTGGAAGATTTGTATAAAGACAATATCGAACCCCGTCATTTATGACGGGTCGTGTGCACTATTATATTTCGCAAGATTTAGTAAGGATAGTACCTTGGGCAAAGGGTGTTTCACTTTTACGTTCAAATTTCAGAATAATTAAATTTATGGCAAGAACGAAATTCCTGCTCTCGACCCCTTCGCCTCCGGACTTCCACTCCCTTCCTGCGAAAAGAAAAGACGAGAACACAAGCATTAGTTACGACGTACACGGATTTCAATCGATAAGTTAATGGCTGATTACCATTGGCTCAGCACTAATCCGCTAGTCAAATTTAAGTTACCCTAAACCAGTTAAATAATTACCCTAGAGAAAGCGTCAACCTTTGGTCTCTAAACTATTTAGGCCAAGTAAGTTAGAAGTCCAAACCGTTAAAGGCAATTAGAAAATATTTTAAGGTAGAGTCTTTTAAATGAATGGAGTCGTCTCCGGCTAGAGCGAAAATTCCTCTTACTGACTGAGGTATATGAAGTAGGTCCAGGCTACCTATGCACCCACCTATACAGGTCGTCAGGAGTAGCGCCGAAATTGCTCTCGCTATCCTCTACGTCCCCAGCTCCAAGTCCATCCCACGTCTAAGATATACAGGATCATGTTCTCGTGGATGGCGTCCGTGTGGAATTCCGAAATATGCCTTGGGGCAATACTGAGCGATTCTTGCCCATACGACCTCCCCAAGGTCCTCAATCTTCTCCGGATAGGTGAAGAGAAGTTCGAAGAGAGAAGCCACAAGAGGAAGTTCCAAAACCCACTCCAATCGCTGTAGAAGATGACTTCTCCCAGCTTCGACAAGCGTGGAGAACCTCCTCCAAGAAAACTGGCTGATCCTGCCACTCTTAAGGTGAAATCTGTTCTGCAGCAGCAGTTTAGATACGAGGATAAATGGTACATGTGTTAATTTCAGAAGGTGCAATCGCTCTTGAGGTAAAATTCTTAGTATGGAGGTCATCTCTGATGGCATGATTTTTCTTCTAAATCGGTTAGCTAGATAGACCCGGACGCTACTTTTTGTCAGACCTAAGGGTGACGCTTTTTACAACTTGGAATGAGATAAATGAACAATGAAAGGCGTTGTTCTGAGTAGGCGTTCTCAGGCGTCTTCTGAGTAGACAAAGTAGGCAGTAACCACCCTGAGATGCATGGATAAATATATCAACAGTTTTTTCTACTACTAAGTGTGCACCAATCCCACGAAATTATAATAGTCGATTCAATTACTATACTTAAAATCCCCAAAATCATAATTTACATATAGATATGGTGGGCAAGATTTGCACACTGTCTTGTCTTCTCTGTATCTACATACACTCTGCAGGGTAACAGTGCAGAAAATGTGTCATATTATTGCTCAACACTATGTTATATCTCGGCTATATTAGGAAAAAGTTGTTCTGCTTTCGTCGCAGGGGCCTGACGTTTTCGGAACGTTTTGTTTACGAATATAAGCCAATTTTAGCTTCTTTGTGTGTAATATGATACCGTCTTTTATTCTCGTGTGACTTTCTACTATGTATTTGACACTTTTTTATTTTAATAAGCGCCCACGTCTTTTTCATTCTGTATTTTTGGTGCAATTTGGAACGTTTTCAGCAAGAAAATTTGTACTATCGCATAAATCCAACAATTATTGCAGCTGAGCTATTGCATTTAGTTACAACATGTGTGTGACTAAGTGAAGTTTTTGCTAGTGTTGTGTTGTTTCTTTCACTGCTGCTCGTTTACATTGTATTTTATTTTTTTTCATGTGTCATAATACCTATATTGATTACCTGGACTAGTCATTATCAGTATATCACAACCTAAAGACTAGAAATATGTATGATGACAACATAACTTTAGGTTTCTGCAAAGACTAGTCATTATCAATCCATACATCAAAGCATAACCAGAAGATAGACTAGAAAAGATCGTTATTAGGAACCACAGGTATAGAATATGGACACAGTAAGAGCGTACAGAGGTACCACTTTTCATGTGAGCATAATGTATTGGGTATATCATCTGAGCTGTTCTGCAAGTAACTTGCAACACATTTATTACTAGTTTCGACATCCTATGTCTTAATTGTAGGGGAAATTAACGAAACAGAAATAAACAGAATGAATTTGCGTTGCTTTCAATTACTATTTCCGGCTTTTTAGCTGTAAAACATGCATTATTGTTCCTGTACGAAATTGTATTTCGCTCTCGTAGGCATCTCACATATATGTGTTCGGACCCACAATGACTGGATATTAATGACAGTATTATATTATTAACAGTATTATTATTAACAGTATATTATTAACTGGATATTATTAACAGTATTAGGTAATAGGCATAAATACGATGTTTCGAACCTCGAACAGAAAAATCAACAAAAACATTGCGTATTTTTAGCTTTTCAGCAAAGTGTTTTAGCAGAGTGTTGTTAAATTTCGGTTTTAAACAATTATTATGAATTATTTTATGCAAAAATTAGAATCGAAGGCAACAAAAAATAACGACTCAAAATTCGGCTCCACCACATCCGAATGAACGACTCCGACTCCGACTCCACCACATACTTAAAAAGCGACTCTCACTCCATCACATTCAGAAAAGAGACTCCGACTCCACCCTAAAACATGGGATGGGACTCCTACGACTCTGACTCCACCACCCTGGGCTCTATTGCGTGGTAGCTGAAATTGCATAAAGAATGTAATTTAATTACAAAACTTAAAAAAAACGAGGCTCAATCAAAAAGTTTCGGATTAGGTGTACTATTTTTCTTTGCACACTCAGAAAAATAATGATTCACATCTCTTCCAAAGAAGTCTCCTTGGGAATAACATTAAAAAAAAGATCGAGTGTTTTCCATTCCTGGAATGGGCCAAAAGATTCTTTTCGAAAAGTTTTGAAGCCACCACCAGCGCTTTTACTGAATGCATTCTTTAGTGTCAAAACGGTGATATTTCATCAAAACTTTCATGTTCAGGCTTAGAGCTAAGAGACGAAGAGTTAAATCTGGTAATTCTGGGGGTGGGGTGAGGAATGACGGCTGTTCTTTTTTGGTTGAAAAACGTTTTTTTGTTTATGAAATGCGTACAAGTGCATTGTCACGATGCAACAGCCAGTTAGGTCGTTTAACAGATTGTGCCTTTTTCGTAGCGCATTTCTCTCAGTCGCCCATGAACACTACAATATAAATTTCAGGTCACAATAACACGAGTATATCTTCACGCCAACACGCAATCAAAAAGCCTTTGATCTTAAAAAACATGATGAAATCATTTGATGAAAGCCTGACCATAAACCATTCTCGTTCCGCCGTGTTTTTTTCACTCTCAGAGGTCGTTGAGTTTGGCACCGTAACGACTGGTGTTTTGTTTCGGGATGAGAGCCATAAAACCAGCCATCTTCATTAGTTATAAGCGCGGAGCAAAAGGCAGGATCATTTGCAGATGTTTGATTCAAGCCATCGTAAAATTTGCAGATGAATGTTAACAAGGGATATTAGCACAAAAAAATTATTCATAGGTTGAACTGAACTTCACAATGCTGTGCGCTCGCTCCCCGGTGAGTATTTAGAGCGCTAATCGCGTGTTCTAACTCGTATTTGGTCCGCACTCCCACTACTGTAAACAGCTTCCCGCCACTTCGCACCAGTAAACGTACTCATCGGTCCAGCGTTTCTCTACCTTACGAACTGTAACTCGAAGACTCCTCAATCGGATGCATAATGCGGCAAAGTTCAGCAGCACGATTTAATAGATACATACGTACAACATAATCGAACACTGGTAGGCTGGCCTGAGCAGCCACGTCTCATAGCATATATGACCAGTTCAATTCGAGAACTTTCTGATCGTACCTCGTACCTGCTGAAATCCTTAACTTCTCATTGTCCTGGCCGGACTTTTATAAACAAATTGGTCTGTAGTTCTGCCTCAGAACAAGAAATAACCATTAAAGTACATTTTATTATTAGGATAGGATGTTATAAAAACGTAAAATAAAGCATAATGATCAGAATAATTCTCAAAACAGATTGAGCACGAAAATGATTTAACTGAAATTTGAATACAAAAATTCATTAAAACTTTGGATTTATGATCCGTTTGTTACCATTTCCTTCCCTTCGCCTCATTAAAGCATTCTCAACATACATTTATTCATTTACTGCTAATTCAAAGCTACGAACGTATTCACAAAAAATAATTTGACGCCTTTTCCTTTGGATCAAAATGTATTTGCTCATTTAATAAACCTCTCTTCAGTACAGAATTTTTAAATTTGAAATAATGAAATAATCGGATTTTTATTTCACTGATCATGCTTTGGTTCCAAATGTATTCATGGCATTTGATAAGTTTTACCCTAGCGTTTTCCCCCTTGAAGTATCTAGATTCCAGTGCAGATCGTTGTCTCCGCTGATGAGGCTCAATAAGTGAGTTCATGTTTGTTAACAACTCGATATTGTAGCCCAAGACCTAAAAGCAGGAACACGATTAATGTGAGGGGAATGCTGTGTAGAAAATTCGCAATGATACATTCTGCCTCTCGCTTCAAAATCGCCCCTAGTTTGCAGGTTGACTGTATAGTTACTACAGAATCAATTTGCCAAGTCTTTCAAAGTTGAATGCCGTTGATTATTTCAACACCCAATTCAATATTAATTGTCCGAATGATTAATCTAACCATGCTGCCTGCTTAGGAGAATGATGCGCCCTGCAATATCGTGTTGCCCTGCACATTCAACGGCAATGTTCAGAAATTTGTTGCTCGTGTTTAAAATGTACAAAAAGCTCCTCTTTAGAAGCTCTCAGGAAGAAATTAAAACCTCAGTCTTAAATGCTTCAAAAACAGTGTAAAATTTCAGCATAGTTCGTGCTTGCATTAGGGACCTCATTTGCTCAAATTGGCTTCCTAAATGAGGTCGACGGCCTACTTCTCTACAGCGTCTTTTTTGCTAATCTTCCCGAATTAGGAGGGTTGCCTCAATAATTTTTGCATTATTCTTCCCAAGTAGATTTACACTGAACATTCCTGTTAAGAAAAAATTTCATTCAAAAAATGCTCGAGCCTTTATAAAACAACCTCCGAAAACATTTCAAATCAATTACACTGGTCAACAACCAAAATGCTTCGGAAACCAAAGTAGCATTTTCCATATAATTTCAGGTTGCTGGTAACAAATATCATGGTTAAAATTGTTTGGTAGCTATACTTTTCGTCATACGCCTACATGTCTCAACACGTTCCTACAGGCTGGCGGACGTGTATATTACTCACTACGCTCAGTCTCTCTGCCCTCAGTATTGTTTCAACAGTCACAGAAGGTGTTTGTGATATTATGTACAAGTTTACATTTGGAGGGCGAAAGGTACGTGATTTTAATGTAAAATACTTCATAAACTTAAAATAAATTATAATAAATAAATTAATTAATCAAATATTGCATGCCTCGTATCTTTGAACCTGTAGCCAATACACATTTTTCAATGTGATTTTTGGATTCATAGAATGAAAATACAAAAGAATCAACTAATATCATTCAAAAAGCACACAACTTTTCAAAATTTGTTGCCCAGTGTTATTTATACATAGGAATCTTCAGATGCAGCATTATTGAGAAATATTATGTATAGTCACTGCACAAAAAATAGATACTTTTATCCATATAACTTAACTAGTCGGACGTTCTGATAACGTGTAGCTTTTATGGCCAGGAACAGGAGCTCCTCACTGCTGTGAACAAAATGAATTTAAGTACGAGTTTTCTTCATTTAGTTCGAAAATTTGGGAATGCATGTGCAAACTCTCGTAAAGCGCTGTTCATGAAACGTAGAGTCTCTGATGGCGTCAAGTATAAAATTTCGTATGGTCGCGCTCGTGTCGTCGTACATGCCGACAGTGAAATATAAGGGAAGTCGCCTTCGTTTTCTCAATTTGCTCATCTTAATTTAGATTTCTTTTGAATCTCCTTCAATTTCGTTTCAAATCTGTTGTTGCCTCCTAACCGCAAGTATGCCATTTGCCTATGGGAATGGTTGTGAGGATAACTCTTTATTCCGGTGGTCACCATGACCGAGTAGTTAAGAGCGCTTGCCCTTCATGGGGAGGTGTCGGCAGTTCGAACCCAGGCAGTGCCACCTGGTGATTCTCGCTGATGGAAAACTTGAGAACTCAGCCACAATCCCCTACTCTATCCACGTGTCGGAAATGGGTACCTGCTTGACCGGGGATAACCCTCGTTGCGTCCTGGTGTTAGTAATAAGTAGTAATAAAAACCCATGCACATGATGATATGTATCAGGCTTGATTGGAATAAAACATCCTTCTTTTCGTAGCGCTTTCTCGCATCACTTGCCTTCCAGCGTCCGCCTACTTCTCAGTTCTGATTTTTAGTCTACTGTATGTTTATAAATAGGTTCTCTATCTTGCCTCGTAACATTATCTGTTCCATGTCAATTTCTCAAGAGTTCAGATGTCTCTGCGTTTCACGTTATCACACGGCTTTTGCCTGATCTTGGAATAGGCTCTGCGCTCGTAGAATGAAAAAAAAACATTATTTGTTTAAATATTACACGGCATGGGTGACAAAGTTATTCGAAAGCGTATTATGATATTCACTTTTACTTTTAGTGTTGGAGGATATGAAACTTGAGCCATGTAAAAAATTTCTTCATGAATCATGAGTCAGCTAAAAAAGGACTTGAATACGAATCTTTTTCACTTAATTTGTAACATTGAAGTCAGGACTCGAGGGTTGACCATAAATGGTCATAGTTTGTGTGCCGAGGAAAATCTCGAGTCGACAAAACAGCAAACGTTAACTTTAAACAAGAAGGCCAGAAGTCTATCAAAGGAAGCATAAAACACAATGTGTTAGAACTAACTAATATTGGTATTCCGAGCATTTTAGTCCACAAATCTTGAGGCAAAAATCAGAGGAGTTGAAACCACGGAAAATATTGGCTTCAGAGAGGAATGTGTAGCACGTATGTGCGTTTGTCCCTCTGACTTCTTTGCTTGTTACATGTAGTATTTACGTGCCCTGAACTATTTTCCCAACAGGAATGTTCAAACAGGTACTCTGGATGTAGATGACTGGATGATGATGTATATGAACCAATGTACTCTTTACTCTACAAAAAAGGACCATTAGAGCAGTAAAGAAACTCGAACATAATGGTCACACAAGTGATTCATTCAAATGTTTAAAAAGTAGTTAAACATCTGGAGCTCTACAAACTGTCCCTTGGTAATTTTATTTGTACAACAATGTCGAATGATGGCGACAAAGACCTCAAACAATTATTAACTGTACAAACAAGTCACCACGAAAATTTAACTCTAAATGGAAGTAACTTCATGCTTCCAAATTATTCAAAAGCTAGGTCACAACATACTATCTTTTTCATTGGAACTAAGACTTAGAATTCAATTCATATGGAGATTCCTGAAAGAAATTCTTACAGAGCGTCAAAATGAATCTCGAAGCCCTTTACCTATCGAAATTCAAAGCATGTGAGATACCCAAGCCAAATCTCTTCTCCTAAATGACTCATCCTGATAGGGTAATTTGCCATGGTTAACATCAGCGATCTTCAGTCTGTGCTCAAGTCGTTTCTAGAATATACTGTTAGTCCATGCAAACTACTTTGTAAAATGATGCATCGAATATCGAGTTAACGATTTTATTAGTCAGTCTAGTCCGTTACTCTTTTATTAGTCAGTCTAGTCCCTAGAAGTCACTGAAATTATTAGGGCACACAAGTAGCCATACTCAAATTTGTCCATTTTACTAGACTTAAGAAACAATTTACTTCTCAATCACTTGTGGTAAATATATTGTTTAAATTGTTTGTTTGAATAAAATTCTGGGTTGCTGAAACACAACGAAAAAATGGAGGAAATATCAGAAACACAGAACTTTAGAATCTAAAAAGTAGTTCTGTTTTCTTCAGTCATTTTGTGTGTAACCTGTCATAAGGCAGTTTCATGAAAACAGCATTTTGCTGATCAAAAATATGATACTGCGAGATTCTTCAAAACGACCTTGAAAAATTACTGTTTTTATTGTGTTGTAAAAGCTATTCTTTGCTCCTCGACTGCCTAATCATATATGACGTTTCTAGACAGGTGTTCAATTTACGCTGTTAACCCTATTCTCAGAAAATGTTCATTCATTTTAAGTTATTTGTAACCTAGAAGACAGTAAGTGCAAAACATTTGGAGAAATTTATGGTTCAAACGCTAACGCTCTCTGTACCTGAAGTCGATAAAATGCACTTTTAAATTTTCATTTGCATATTTGATACAAGCTTATTCCAATCAAGTAACGCAATATCAATAATCCTACTATGCCAAGCATACCTCATTGATTAGTTTTTGTCCAGCTTCGCATTTATTTAAAAAAAGCTTCAAGAAGTTTCATTGAGAAAACGGTTGAACAATGACTCTTCTCCTCCGGATTTTAGGCGTGCTCTAAGGCCATATATTTATGGCTAGCCTGAGATAAAGAGAAGTCCCATTCATGGAGCTTTATGAGGTCACCCTCGAGATATCTCACACAAATCTGCAGTTTAATTTTACTCGCCCTTCTAAAGGGCGAGTAAAATTAAATAATAGTGGTGGCTCAAATTTTGGACAGATATTCATTGTAAGCTGTGTTTCGATATTAGATCCTCAGGCACATAGATAGCAAACTCATCATCTTTCATGTTGCTTCGAGGAAATAAGTAAAATTTTGCAATCTATGTATTAATACGCTTAAAACTAAGTTCGTGGGTAACGCTCTACATCCAATTGGCTGGATAGGATAGGTAGGTTAGATTAGGTTGGGTTAGGTTACATGGATTGATACGTTTGACTTTTTTGTTCACGATAGGATAGGTAGGATAGGTTATATTAGGTTAGGGTAGGATAATTGTTATTTTTCTATCATGTTTTTTGTATTTTTTTAAAATTTTGAATTTTCTCATTATTTTTATCTGTATTTGTCAATTTTATTTCGTTAAATATTTATTTGTGAATTGTTTTCATTTGTCAATTTTTATTAATATGTTAATTTTCTTATATGTTAATTTATTTAAATTTGTTAACGTTTTTTATTTGTTAATTTTTTAAATTTTATTATTTATTATTTCAATTTGTTCATTTTCTTATTTTATTTAAATTTTGTTCATCTTTTCAATATTTCGTATTTATTTTATTATTGTTTCATCATTTTTCAATTTTTTATTTTTGTGCAATTTTTTCATTTATTTCAACTATTTAATTTTGTTCATCTTTTTTTCATTTTTGTTTTATTTTAATTGTTATTCTTTTTACATTTTTATTTTATTTTTTTTTTTTTCATTTTTTATAGTTTGATTACTCATTATTTTTTATTGATATATTTTTTCAATTTTTTAATTATTTTATTTCTCTAATTTTTCATTTGTTTTGTATTTTTTTAATTTTTAAATAAATATTTAATTTTTCTTTTAATTCTAATTTTTTTATTTTTCATTCATTCTGTTAAATTTCATGTTGCATAAAAATTTGATTTTAAATTACAGTAGAAATTTCAGGAATCTTTCCATATCAAAGAATGCCACTAAAATACATTTCCTTCATACTTCAATCTTATATGCTTAGAAGTGAGTTAATTATTGAAACCGTGTAATCCACACGGGCTTCTGCTCATTATTATGAAGGCACCGTGACTCGCGGTATCGTGTCTACGAAGATACTATATAAGATAACAAGCAGAATGGATAGGATAGATTGGTATATGTTAGGTTAGCATGGGTTAGGTTGGAATATGTAATATTAGAATCTCTTGGGTAATGTCTACCGAATTTTTTCACGGGTCCACCTAGCTTAACAATGACATTGGTCAAGTTGAGTTAGGATAGGTAGGGTTAGGATAGGTTAGGTTAGGATAGGATAGGATGGGTTAGGTCAGGATCGGTTAGGTTAGGAAAGTTAGCATACGTTACGTAAGGTTGACGACATTTATCCACGGATCAAAGTTTTTTTATGCTTGGAAAATTATCAGGAAATCTTCCGTTAGCATAGGATAGGTTAGTCTATACATGTTAGGATAGGCTAGGTTAGAATTTTTGACCGAATTTTGACCGAATTTTTTCACGAGTCCACCTAGCTGAGCAATGACATTGGTTAAAGTTCGGTTAGGATAGTTTAAAATATGTTAGGTTAGGATAGGTTAAAGATATGTCAGGTTACGATAGGTTAGGTGACGTTGACTGAATTTTTTCACGGGACACAGTTTTTTATTTTTAACGTATTATGGCGATCGGTTCGGTTAGGATGTGTTGGGTTGAGATAGGTTTGGGTAGCACGGGTGAATGTTGACGGAATTTTTTCACGGGTCAACGGTTTTTTGTGTTTGACATATTATCAGGATCGGTTTGGTTAGGTGATGACGTTAGGTTATGATAGGTAAGTTAGCATAAGTTCAGTTGTGTTGATGGAATTTTTTCGCGGGTCCACGTTTTTTTTGTTTGACATTATCAGGATCGGTTTGGTTACTATAGTTTGGGTAGAATTGGTTAGAATATGTTACATAAGAGTAAGTTAGGTTAGGTTAGAATATGTCATGTTAGAATCGGTAAGGTAATGTTGAATGTTGACCGAATTTTATCACGGGTCCACCTAACTGAATGATGGCATTGGTTTAAGTTAGGGCAAGACATGTTAAGTTAGGAGAGGTTAAGATAGGTTAGGTGATTTTGACGGAATTTGTATCATGGGTATTGACATATTTGTATGGACATATTTTCAGGAACGGTTTGGATAGGATACGTTAGAATAAGTTTGGATGGGTTTGGTTAGAATAGTTTAGGTTGGAATTGGTAGGCCAATGATGACCGAGTTCACTTATAGGTTAGGTGATTTTGACGGAATTTGTATCATGGGTCTTGACATATATGTATTGACATATTTTCAGGAACGGTTTGGATAGGATACGTTAGAATATGTTTGGATGGGTTTGATTAGAATAGTTTAGTTGGAATTGGTAAGCCAATGATGACCGAGTTCACTTATAGGTTAGGTGATTTTGACGGAATTTGTATCATGGGTATTGACATATTTGTACTGACACATTTTCAGGAACGGTTTGGATAGGATACGTTAGAATATGTTTGGATGGGTTTGGTTAGAATAGTTTAGTTGGAATTGGTAAGCCAATAATGACCGAGTTCACTTAACTGTGGGATTGTCCGTGGTATTTCCACGGGTCCTACTAGTATCAAGTAATATTTACATCATGCACAAGCATGTGTGTATTTGTGTCAAATCTGAGATAGCTATATACAGCAGTAATCTCCAAAGACATATCTCGAGTCTTCTTACTTAGTTCAATAACTTAAACTACTATTTTCTTGGATGATGTATATTAACACAACCCGTTTCATGTTAGATTTTTCATACTCATAATCTAACACAATGCCGTTGAGTCCATTGACGCTCTTCAATATCATTTTGTTTCCTCGATAAAATTTCAAAATGTGATATCGATTTTTCATATCAGAGAAAAAAGTTCCTAATCTTTCTCAAAATTCAATTAATGACAACTTCTTTACTCTATCCGTTCTGCTTATGACCGTACCATATAAATAAAAATATGCTGTCTAGAGAAATCTGTTTCAATATTACTGTATTGTGCCATAAGAGTTATCATAAGCCTCTGAAACAGAAGTGTGCAGCAACGGAGCCTTTAGAATAACGAAACCAAAGGAGAATAATTAAGTTTCCCAAATCATTAGTTTGCCGACGCACTACAACCTACATTTAACACTTTAAATGCGGGTAGTTTTTAAGGTAGTGAAAACATTATTTTCAATGAAACTTGTTTTCACTAAAACTGATTGACGTGATTCTACGAGAGCTTTTGATACCTTATTTTATATTTTCCATGTAGTGCGCTCTTGATAGCAAGATCCCATCACATAGTTGAGCTTAGCTTTAGTAACGTAAGAAGAAATAACTATAATTTGTTAGATATTTCAATGCAAATAGAAGTTCAAAGAGCTTCAGTGTTTGACAAAGTTCGAGTCTGTGCCAATCACAAAAATTTAATTCTTCATTTTAATTACATTGTTATAACATTGCAGTTATAAAATTGAAAGCTACACCTACAAAAAAGTTTAAAAGGGGAATAAAGTACAAAATATGAGACGCTGACAGTTCCATCGAAGTAGACCTAAACATACATTGGTGGTAGCACACAGAATGTGCAAAGATGTCTAAATTAATTGATTCACCGAATATTAAGTCAAATGATCATACAGTACCTCACCGTCTAAAATTGACAAATCGTGTATAAAAAATTTTGAAGTATTGTGTTTTTGAAAATCGGTCAACGATTGAGCAAATTGGAAAAAATGCTTTGAATGCATATGTGGAGATTGTTTGAAGAAATTAATCAGTAAATTTTCTTCATATTGCAGAATCAAAATCCGTATGTGAGACCAAACTTACATTCGTAAATCTCTTCAGGTGGGAAAGCAACGTATGTGATAGTACACCTTGACAAGAGAAGCGCAAACCTGGAATGACTTCGTAAAAAAAGACAATCGACACTCGTATAATAAAACAATATCATCAAGTGTGGATAGAGATTAAAACAAAATGTCAGAGACGCTCAAAAATCCTATCACTATCGATGTATTTCTTAAACTTGTTTTATTGGATACGATTAAAAATTAGACAGTACTGTTGAACTATAAGCTATGATTCATCTATTTTATGATTTTTCCTCATAATCAAATCGTCATCGAGGAATTATTTTCCCTTTCACTTCGCCTGATAGTAATTTGTTTTTTGGTGTTGCTCTGTATTGGATGAAATTTCATGATTTACATCAACCAAAATTTGTCTAACCCCAAGTTTTGACCTATCTTTATCACCGATAGCATGCCGAACATGCCGAAGGCATGCCGATAACATGCCTTGATATAACCTATGCATGGCTTGTTACACTAGTTCAGAAAAAAATTTGATCTGAGGCAAAGGTGCGAATAGATGTTTTTACTAATTTGAATGTGCTGAGTTAAAATTTTTAAACAGCTTTGCTTTATCACCTCTGATTTTATTGCTTCCATGTGCTGTTTTTATAGTTTTCGGCGTAAATACAGTATGACCCAAGAAAGGTTTACCCATGTTTAAAATGTCATAACTTTTCAACGAATAAAAGATGTTTTGTATCTGTTTGCTTTATTCGACGTAGAATATAATTGTCTATTAGTCTTTGTACATTTTAAATAATACATGGCTACTCCCTAACATTTTATAGTTAAGTAATAAGCACCAAAATGAAAGTTGCACAAGAATTGCCAATTAAAGTTTATGTGTTTTCTTGGATGATCTGGTGTATTTTGCTTCCTGGATGTTACTCAAGAGCATCTAGCAGAAGTCTCCCATCATGCCGGGGTGCGCTAGTGTCAAAAGCTAGTCGGGTTTTCGCGCCAATTTCTTCAACTGTTGCAGAAGCTCTCAGTAAGCTCAAGCGTTTGCAATATGGAGTGTCGTTCGCAGAGGTTGAAAAATCAGAGGAAAGTGCTGGATGCAGCAGTAGTACAGCCTATAAATGTACTGTGACGAAACTGCATTCACTAGATCTTTCTCCAGATGGTGTTGCAGAAGATTTTTCCCTTCCTACTTCATTTCACGGAAAGCAAATGCAAATAAGTTCTGGAATTGTGATAGAAGTAGACATTGATAATTGAACAAAATGAAAAAGTTGGTTAAAGGAGTTTTCAGAAAACAACTTTGTGGCGTGGAAATACCCGTGGCGGAGCCAGAAAAACGTGTCAGATGTCTTCAAGTACAAGTGTCACCGCGCCAATTTTGGCCAAAAAGGAATCAAAACCACAAATACACAGTAAGTGTTAAAATATAAATGGTAGAAAATATATTTAAATGTACTTGTTGGTTATCTGTCACCACTTTTAATTTACGGTTTTCGTTTGATGTTAAGGTCAGGCTAAGCTGGGTTACCATAATTAAATTATTTTGAATTTTTATTACATTTAAATTTTTTGTTCTACGTTGAAATGAATCTCTGGGACCTTTCAAATACTGATGTTGAAGGTCCCAGAGATTCATTATATACTTGAAAAGTAGATAAATTGCGTTAGAATTAAATATAAATCAATAAAGATTCATTTCCACATTAAAAATCCAGTCATACTGTCCAGAACATAAGTTCAATATTCATAAAACAATTAAATTTTCTATTTTTTACTATAAAATCACTTTTCCTCTTCAACAAGTAGTGACAGATAACCCACGAGTACCTTGTTATATTGTTAAAGAAACAGTCATGAATGTGATATATTAAAAAAATCACTGTCATTGTTTTGCTGCCCAAGCAACTGTACTCGCTTACATTATTTGTCTATTCGGAGCTGCCAATAGCTTAATAACACAAAATCGTTATCTACCCCAAATATAGCGTGGGATCCCCTTGAGCGGTGAAGCGGATTGCAACAGAGGTTGTCTAGGTTATGTAATATATCTACATTTGGAATTAATCATTTACATATGTAAAAGTTAATGTACCCCGTGGAGACGGCATTCCGTGAAGACATTATCCTAGTTATTCTTTTAAATTCGATAAATACATGCCAATATAATATTTCATCACCAAAAAGTTTGCTAGGCCTGACAGTTAATCACCTATATTTCAAAATTGTTTTTGACGTTATTTAATTGCATTACGTATATTGCAGGTGTCCTGTGGAGCTAATTGCAAAAATTGCGAAGCACCCGTGAAAAATCGCCCCCCCACCGCATTGGAAGAAGAGGCCAACATAATCACTCTTTGGACTCTGCAGCTGCACTTAGCGAGCTTCGCCGCAGTACCGTCGCCACTGACGCTTTTGAAGAGTATTTTCGACAAGGTTCCTGATGCAAGTTTATTGTTATCTTAAGGCGTCTCTACATCCAGCTGTCTTGTACGAAAATTTACGGGCCTGCAATACCTGCTTATAGGGTAATTCTTGATATTTCCTACATGGTTAAGAATAGCTTTCCACACGAGGACATAAAAGCATACCTTTTAACAAATGTTCATTGTAAATTATTTCTTTTCTAATATCTCGACCTTGCGAAACTGTTCCAGTTCATCACGCGTTAAAAGACGAAGAAACTCACTGATCATCTTTCCTAAAACACTCCCTAAAATTCAATAGCACTCTCTTTCTAAAAAGCAACGTTTCGACGTTCTTACATCATCATCTGGCTGAATAATACAGAGTAAATTTACAGTCACAATACTAAGCAATGCAAATCAAAAGCAAAAACAGAGTCAGACGATATAAAAAGAAAAAAAACCTAACACAGTTCACATTGCAAAATGACTAGAGGCCAATAATTTGTACAAAAGGAAGACTGATCTCTAGATGTCTAGCTAATATTGAGCAACAGCTACGTGTTCACAGCACCAGAGGCATGGCCAAATGAACGATCAAGAGGTTTCAAACTTCTAACCTACAATCCTATTGAATAATTATAGAGCAAAAAAAATTTATAGTATTTTCATTTAGGGACGGTTTAAATTGATGAATTTGTACGGCTTCTATTATTTGAATATGTTCTTTTTTAACGACATGATATAAAATTTTGGTATTTGAATAAAGATCTTCGTTCGAGGGTTTGGAAATATGTTCAAGACGGAAGTGATTCAAGACGAAAGTGAATTATTTCCATAATGAACCTTATTGCACAAGATTTGCATATCCTTATGCAAGGTGTTATTTTCAAGATAATTCATACATTACGTTTATTTTAACGGCACACTTTTGTGATCACATTGTAAGAGCTATTCTTAACAATCATGAAAACAATAATCGGTTCCACTGTACCCATGATAACAGCAATTGCCATATTAGCAGTTATTCCATTCCAATAAATTCAGTGCAAGGCTGCTAGGTATAAAGACGTATATATTTGTAGCTTATACAATAATGAATGAATTACGGTGGTTAAATTAATTAAGAAAAAACTTCACAAAATTTTTGCATACCATTGAAAAAATCTAGATTTGATTATTTTTTTACCACTGTAAGATACTAATATGTCTAGATTCATTCATCTATAAAATGTAGTTTTACTGGCATGATCTATTGACATGGAAGAACCATTTTCTTACAGGAATGCTGCCAAAGCAAGCTGCAAGATTTCATCAACTTCGAATGGGATTAACAAACGACGTTTCGATGTCACCTGATACCCGTGTGAATCCTAGTCGATTTCCCCTAGGGAAACTTCGTCAACGCTGGCTGCAGGTTCAAAATGGTTCTTTTGACAAGAAGTCCATCGCAGCGGCAGTTGAGAGATACAAGGAGGAGAATCCTCATCACATCATCGCTCGCGACGCTACTGACGGTGACGAGAGCTTCGCGATCGCGTTGGTGACAGACTTCATCCAGCGCTTCCTCAGCAGCGTCAAGGCAGCTGGAGAAGTTGTCTTATTTGACACTACCAGTCACGTCGACCAGTCAAATGTCGCACTACCCAGTCCAAATTTTATCGTCGGTGAACCGGTTAATATCATCGGTTTTCATCATTTATCGAAGTATTCCGACGGTATATATATTACCGGTGATCAAAGGTAATTTTAGACGCTAAAAATGCCCGCCAACGATGATGACCGTTATTTGCCGTCGATTTCTGACTGTCATTCCTACCGTAGAAATACGACAGTAAAACTACGGTTGCTTTTCAGACTATACTTCATAATTTGAAATTAACGGCAATGATAGATAGCCCATGTCTAAGTTTAATCAAGGACAAGTCATATAAAATTATGTTATGTATTACATGTGGGCAAATGAAATTACATGAATTAGTTTGCGCAACCTTCACATGATGTAATTTGAGCATTTGTTCTTTTATTGTGAAAGTGAAAACTTTAATTCGAAGCTCTGATATTTCAATTTGATTTTCACATATAATTTTTCGATTTTTATACATTTTAATTTTATACATTGTAATATGAAGTTCTAATTCTTTAACTAAGGCCTCATATGTCCTGAATTTATTTTCAAATATTATTATTTTAACTGTTTTGAATGAAGTCAGTTGGTGGCTTCTATTTATCATTTACTGATGTGACCCTTTTACTCGGTGACTTGAAGGATTTATTTCCGCAATTGGCACTACGTTAAAATTAAAATAAGAGTAAGGACTGGTAGTCCGCTGCCACCAGAAGCACTAGGCTTCGAATTTAAGAATTAATTTTATACTGCCTGTGCGTACGCTCACTGCGTGACGTTGGCGCGCAAGCGGTAGCCTTTACGTTCACCCCTACTCCTGTATCACGTCCTTGGTAGCAGGCCCGAGTTTCTAGGCTCGTGTTTCTATGGTGGCAAGTCTATTGTGCGAGGAGAGAAGGGAAATCACGCCACGAAGATTTAATGCTGTATTGGGAGATAAATACTGAGAGGCTAGAACACGCTTCGGAGAGGTTAGGACACAAAGGGAGCCCGCAACAAGACGATTGTTTCTCATACAATCGTAGACAACTGGTATATGAGGATTAACAGTCCTTCAAGAGCCAAACCATATATTATTGTGTAACTGACACTCGAAAGCAAAACCATGGCACGATTGTTATCTTACAATCAAAAAGAAAACCATGAATTTAAAACCCGGGATATTGAACCATTTGAATATATCCAAAGACAATTAGACAGAAGAAGGGACTCTACGTAATTAGACAATCAAGGCGCTAGCGGCCGTACTTATGTAAATCGCTAACAACCCGCCCGGCTTCACGCCCAACGCTAAGTCTCACTGCCCTACGTCTCAAGCTGGACCACTCGCGCCGGAGTTCCTCTACTAAGTGATCTCCTCATGATGTTTCAATGCAGTCGTACACCGCGCTCCCCCACGGAAAGGGGGGGTTTAGGGCAAAGGGGGGTAGGTTTTGGTGTGAGTCTAGCTTTCCCTCACCATGACAGATCTCCCAAGCCCATGAGCTTGTCCGTTTTTATATTAATATCTTTTAGTTTATATGGTCCGCCTCTAATTATGTGGCCGACGTTAATGAGCGCTGCGACAGCGTCCTATTTAATGCGGTGAGTTTTCATTATAGGACGTCTACTCAAGCCAAACTCCGCGACTAATGGTCATAGCCGGCGTTTCTATTTTATTACACCGTCGTAAAAGAGAGCCGCCTTCTACAGTGTACTTCTACGTACTGTAATTTTTAAGACGAGATGAAATTCCATTTCATACAGTTTATACTTTATATTAAAAGTGAAACTGTGAAGTTAATAAATGCAGGACTATGATAGTATATATAACAAATATGATCATTCTTACTAAATATCTCATTCATGCACTTTTAGATTTTGATTCCAATAAACCAAATGTTTTTCAGGCTCTACTCATTTTATAACTCAGGCTTTGAAATATTTCTCGTTTTAAAAGAGTTAGAATACGAGAGTACAATTGTTTATCACGTTCGTATTTGTAGCAATCCTAACCTTAAGGGCCTATTTGCTAATAAAATATTTTTTTTCAAGTGATTAAAAATGAGCAAATCAAAAAATTTAGGCATACCTTCATAAATTCACAGCTTTTATTAATGAAATATTTTCAAATTAGTTAATCAACATAGAAGAATTATTGGAATTTTCGTGATTTTGAACTTGCATTTGAGCCGTGGGTATCACATTGCTCGCTGTTGTTCATTGCGGTGGTCCAAGTTTGAGCGTTGGTACAGTTTGCTGTTAGCATTGCTTCAAAGTATTAAGGTCTAAACATTGAATTTTTCTCATAGCTTATAATATGTGGACCAAGATCTAATTTCCTTAATGTTGGTATTTCAAGTTATTTTGATGTGTTTTACTGGTAACGTGAGATTTCAAAATTATTCCCTGTGCATTCACAAGAAAAAATTGCTTTTTATATGTGCGTTTGTGTACACACATCAAAGTTACCATTCAAGTTACTCTACTATAATAAACAAGGATTAAGGTATGAAGAAGTTACTTAAGTTGTTTGGTCCCAGTAAAATTACTATTATGATTTACTTCACCTGCGTTTCTTAAAATAGTGTGGATGAAAGTGGGTGCACAACTGAATCAAGCTGCTGATTCATGCCATCAAAATCATGGTTTGAGAAATATTTTTTGAAAAATATTTTTCTACCCTCAGATTTATTTGTGCTTATAGTTACTCTCTGGAAATTTTTGGTAACTAACTACTGCCAATTTTGTTTGTGTTTGTGATGGTGCAAATAGTTTTCTGATAGACTAAAAATTTATTGATAACTATGTATATCTAGTGGGACCCGTGGAAATTACACGGACAATCTCACAGTTAAGCTAGGTGAACTCGGTCATCATTGGCTTACCAATTCCCACCTAAACTATTCTAACCAAACCCATCCAAACATATTCTAACGTATCCTATCCAAACCGTTCCTGATGACAAGTCAATACAAATATGTCAATACCCATGATACAAATTCCGTCAAAATCACCTAACCTATCTTAAACATATCTTCCCCCTAACTTAAACCAATGCCATCATTCAGGTAGGTGGACCCGATATAAAATTCGGTCAACATTCAACATTACCTTACCGATTCTAACATAACATAATCTAACCTAACCTAACCTACTCTTATGTAACATATTCCACCCAATTCTACCCAAACTATAGTAACCAAACCGATCCTGAAAATGTCAAACAAAAAAAACGTGGACCAGTGAAAAAATTCCATCAACATAACTGAACTTATGCTAACCTAACCTATCATAACCTAACATCATCACCTAACCAAACCGATCCTGATAATTGTCGAACACAAAAAACCGTGGACCCGTGAAAAAATTCTGTCAACATTAACCCGTGCTACCCAAACCTATCTCAACCCAACACATCCTAACCGAACCGATCCCCATAATACGTCAAAAATAAAAATCCGTGTCCCGTGAAAAAATTCAGTCAACATTACCTAACCTATCGTAACCTAACATATCTTTAACCTATCCTAACCTGACATATCTTTAACTATCTTAACCTAACATATTTTAAACTATCCTAACCGAACTTTAACCAATGTCATTGCTCAGCTAGGTGGACTCGTGAAAAAATTCGGTCAAAATTCGGTCAAAAATTCTAATCTAACCTATCCTAACATGTATACACTAACCTATCCTATGCTGACGGAAGATTTCCTGGTAATTTTTCCAGCATAAAAAACCGTTGACCCGTGAATAAAAGTCGTCAACATTACGTAACCTATGCTAACTTTCCTAACCTAACTGATCCTGACCTAACCCATCCTATCCTATCCTAACCTATCCTAACCCTACCTATCCTAACTCAACTTAACCAATGTCATTGTTAAGCTAGGTGGACCCGTGAAAAAATTCGGTAGACATTACCCAAGAGATTCTAACACAACATATTCTAACCTAACCCATGATAACCTAACATATACCAACCTATCCTATCCATTCTGCTTGTCATCTTACATAGTATCTTCGTAGACACGAAACCGCGAGTCACGGCGCCTTCATAATAATGAGCAGAAGCCCGTGTGGATTACACGGTTTCAATTATTAACTCACTTCCAAGCATATAAGATTGAAGTATGAAGGAAATGTATTATAGTGGCATTCTTTGATATGGAAAGATTCTTGAAATAATTACTGTAATTTAAAATCAAATTTTTAACGCAATGTGAGGCTTAAAAAAATGAAAGAAAAATAAAGAAAAATAATAATTAAAAGAAATAATAAAATAAAAATTAAAAAATATATTAGAAATAGATTA
>JACJUY010000457.1:78351-89044 GCA_014220935.1 Platorchestia sp. MABIK | reverse complement strand
GAAAAATGAAAACAAAAAAAAAAAATAATGAAAAAAATGAAACAATAGCAAAAGAATAAAAAACAAAAATTAAACAAAAATGAAAAAAAAGATGATAAAAAAAATAAATGGTTGAAAAAAATGAAATATTTGCATATTAACAAAAAATTGAAGAATTGAAATATATATACAAAATTAAAAAAAATATATTAAAAAGAGGAACAAAATTTAAACAAAATAAAAAAATTAACAACTTGAAAGAATAAATAAGAAAATTGACAAAATTACCGAATAAAAAACGTCAACAGATTTAAAAAAATCAACATATAAAAAATAACATATGTAGAAAAAATGACGAGTGAAAACAATTCACAAATAAAAATTTCACAAAAAAATTGACAAGTACATGTACAAAAAATAAAATTTTTAAAAATTTAAAATGAAAAAATTTTACAAACCTGATAGAAAAATAATCATTATCCTACCCTAACCTAATTTAACCTATATCCCTCCTATCTTTTCGTGACCAAATGTCAAACGTATCAATCCATGTAACCTAACCCACCCTAATCTAACCTACCTTTCCTATCCAGCCAATTGGATGTAGAGCGTTACTCACGAACTTTGTTTTAAGCGTAATAATATATAGACAGCCATTGAGTCCTGCTCTGGAAGGCCTATCTTGATGAAATGTGAAGCATTCAATGTTGACTCATTGAATACTAAGGTAATGTATCTCATTGGATCGCGCAATTTTCATAATGTCGGTTTAATAATTATTTGGATTAGTTTGAGAGTAAATGAAAATTTTCAAAGTGACTTTCCTTCTGGCGGAAAGTATAACCTCGTGTAATCACTACAGGAAATAACTTTCTAAGAATATATTTGTTTGTGAAAATTATCTGTGCATGCATATTAGTATTACATTTTTAGATAAAAAAAGTTATTACAGATAAAAAATCAAAGAGAGCAGTTTCCAACTGCATAAAATTGTCAAAAAAGATGAAGTTAGGAACATCTTGTTTTAACGTATGTGTTGACACTACAAATTCTATTCTGAGTCACCTCAGCTGTGTTTTTAGAGATGATGTGTGGTGTATTACTGAATCAAACTTTTAATAGACACCAGCAATATTTTTGGGGAAAAATTAAATTTTACATTTTCTCACACCCACTCCAACTTATTTGAACTGATAGTTACTTTCTGATATGCCTTTGCTAACATCCCACTACCTATCTACAATGTCTTTGCAGAAGCTCAAATTATGTTCTTGATTGCTTGTGCAGTAGAAGCATTAGAGGATTGTCATGAGCGTTAATAATTCAGAAGATTGTTCTCATTCTAATGACAAGTTTGAATTAGTTTGTCATTATTTTCCACTTTACCAAATCATTCCAGTTCCCCATGTGTTAAAGTAGTATTAAATTCACTCAACATATTTTTATTGCAACAATGTCAATTGTTAAAAAATTCTCTAACTCTGTAGTCTATAAAAAGCGACGTTTCGTTGTACGAACATCATGTTCAGGCTGAAATTATACAGAAAAAATTTTTCAGTCATATTGATGAAATACAAATTTAATACTCAAAGCTACATCAGACAGAGTAATAATGTTGGAAATTAGTGATGTACCGATACCATTTTTTCGGCCGATACCGATACCCATTTTTTGGCCGATACTACTACAGATACCGATACTTTTACAATTATATTAAAATAAAATCAACAGAAGCCACACATGGGTGTTATAATATTATTTACTGATATATCTAATAATATAACAATATTAACAATAAAGTTTTCGATTAGGAATGACAAAACTGCTCTTGCTATGTTAACTATTTCGTTTGATTCATTTCCCGCATGAAGTTTTTCGATTGCGTCATCTTTCCGCTTTATTTCGTACAAGTGTGTACGGCCCGCCAAAATGACGGGATTCAAAACCTTTCTGGAACAAATTTTCCACACGTGGATGACAAACAAATATATCCATCCTAACAGTACCCGTGATTAAAATATTCTTGTACATGTGCACTGGTGAAACTCGTATCACAGATACGATCATTATGGCTATCTTTAGGAGCGTGACAGAGAAATGGAAGAAGCGGACTCCAAGCAAAGAAACCAAATGTATTATTAGGTAGTAGCAGCACCCGTGGAAATTCTTTGGACAATGTCATCGTTACGCTAGGTGGACCCGTAAAAAGATTCTGTCAATATTACCTAACAATGCTAACCTATCCTGTCCTAATTTGACCAAACCTTACCTAAACGAACCTATCCTGATGAAATGCCAAACATCTCAATAGATGTAAGGCCATCCTTCAATGTTACACTGAAGATTTCGGTATCCATGATACCGCACATTCAGGCATCTTATGTTTCTTAAGAAGCGGACACCAAACAGATATATAAATAGATATATAAATAAACACACGACGGGTGTGATTAGGTTAGATGATACCGTTATCAGCATCTATGAACAAACAGGTATTCGCTTTTTAGCAATCTTTATTTGCCAACTGATGTTATTATCCGACTAAATTTTTATAAATGAAATTTTTCTTTATTTACAGGCGTAAACTAGTAATATATTGTAGCATTTAGTCTCAGAAATAGCAGCGCGAACGCAAGTAGTATACATATGTAATAACACACACAGTGTGCAGAAGCAAACACGGCTCTTTTCGGCTCTTATATCCATTAATATTTAATTAAAATATTGCAGTTTCTTGGTACGTTTTCGCCACACAAATTCACACAGATACGAGTCCATCATTTGTCGGTGAGTGCCTCCATGACAATTTTTTCATATTTAGACTACTGTATGCTATGCACTCGCAATCATTTGCGTGTGTGCACCTGTCGCAGGGTCCACGAAGTTTTCACCATGATTAACAGTGATGAGTTTGAAATTATGCCCTTTGTTAGGTTAGGTTAGTAACACTTAATGAATAATTTCTCCACAAAAAGGTCATCATTTTTGTGTTTTTCACACCAAAATACATAATTTGGCGAAAAGAAAACATCAATATTCGATAGGCCCAAAACCGAAAAGATTTGCATATAGACAACCAACTATAAGATTGTTCGTGAATTTTTCAATCTAAAAATAGAAGAAAAATGCAAAATTCGTAATGTCCGGCGATTTACATGCTAAATTAAAATAGAATTTTGAGCTACTTCTATTTTAAATTGACAAAAACTTTAAAATGCGCCTTCGACTTTATTTATTTGGTTTTATTTTTGTTAGCCTGTCACATACGTTGAAAAATAGAAATTGGGTCAAACCATATAGGTTTTAGTTGTAAAAGTATAACAACTTCATGTCGCTACTGTGTTTTTACTGTGTTTTAACTATTCTTGCTTCATAGCTTTCACTCACTGACCGTACGTGACTCATCGGGAGTTAAAAGTAGTAAATTCAATTAGCGGGCCTGATTAAACGCTGTAATTCAACAGTTAGCTAACTAATATACTAGGTATGAATAGGCTCTTTATTTGATTACTAGTGTGCACGGCCCTCCAAAAATGACGGGATTCAATACCTTTCATGAACAAATTTTCCAGACGTGGATGACTAACAGATTTATTTATCATAACTGCACCCGTGATAAAAAATATTATTGTACTTGCGCACTGGTGAAACTCGTATCACAGATACGGTCATTATGGTCACATTTATGAGCGTGACAGAGAATTATTGAAAGAAGCGGACTCCAAACAAATAAACCAAGGGTATTTTTAGGGACTAGCAGGACCCGTGGAAATTCTATGGACAATGTCATCGTTAACCGTGAAAAAATGCCGTCAACATTACTCAAACTTTAATGTCCTGTCCTAACCTAACTTAACCGAAGCTATCCTGATAAAATGTCAAACATATCAATGCATGTAAGGGCCACCTTTCAATGCTACACTGAGATGTCGGTATCTATGATACAGCACACTCAGACATACTATGTTTCTTGAGAAGCGGACACCAGACAAATATATAAAGAAACACACAACGGTTTTTATTAGGTTAAATACTTTTGCTTCCATGATTTATGACTATCATTTTCATGATAAAATACGTATTAGTGGAAAGTATCGGTAAAGTATCGGCCGAATTTTGCCGATACCGATACCAGTAAAAGTGACCGATACTGCCGATACCGATACCGATACATCGGTACATCACTATTGGAAATGACTCCACAAGAAAATGACTAGAAACTAAATTTTTACCAGAGCAATATGTTCTACTGTACTAAGATTGGGTAACAGTATTAACATATATTTAGTAACACACCTAGAGCAATACTGTTACCTACGCATTTTTTATTTTACTCTGAAAAAGCTCAAGTTCGATTTTAAAAAGCTCAAGTTTAATTGAAGAAAAATCAAGTTTAATTTAGAAAAGCTTATGTTTCTAATATCGTTTACCTATACCTATGTTCTTAACCTTTTATAAATTAAACTTGACTCTTTTTATATCAAAATTGAGTGTTTAAATTAAATTTTATCATTTTTAAATTGATCTTGATGAATTTTAAAATTGAACTTGAGATTTTTTAAGTTAACATGAGCATCTTTAAATCAAACTTGAGCATTTTTATATGAAACTTGTGCTTTTACACATTGAACTTGAGATTTTTACATTAAACTTGACCTTTTTTACGTTGAACTTGACCTTTTTTACGTTGAACTTGACCTTTTTTACATTGAACTTGACCTTTTTTACGTTAAACTTGACACTTTTTTACATTAAACTTGACACTTTTTCAATAAACTTGACATTTTTAACACCGAACTTGAACTTTTAAAAATCGAATTTAAACATTTTAAAATTAAACTTTAGCACTTTATTAAACCTGATCTTTTTAAAATCAAACTTGACCTCATGTAACATTGAACTCAACCTTTTTTTTACAATGAACTTTAGCATTTTAACAATGAATTTTGGCGTTTTACATTGAACTTGAGCTTTTTTACATTGAACTTTCCTTTTTACAATGAACTTTAGCTTTTTACATTGAACTTGAGCTTTTTTACATTGAACTTGAGCTTTTTTACATTGAACTTGAGCTTTTTTACATTGAAATTGAGGTTTTTAGAATTGAACTTGAAGTTTTTAAATTGAACTGGAGATTTTTTTAAATTAAACTTGAGGTTTTTAAATTGAACTTCTTGTTTTTCAAATTGAAGTTGCGGTTTTTTCAAATTGAAGTTGAGGTTTTTAAATAGAAGTTGAGGTTTTTTAAATTGAAGTTGAGGTTTTTAAATTGAAGTTGAGGTTTTTAAATTGAAGTTGAGGTTTTTAAATTGAAGTTGAGGTTTTTTAAATTGAAGTTGAGGTTTTTTAAATTGAAGTTGAGGTTTTTTAAATTGAAGTTGAGATTTATTGAATTGAAGTTGAGATTTTTTAAAATGAAGTTGAGTTTTAATTGTTGAATTGAAATTGAGGTTTGCTAGATAAAAATTGAGTTTTTTAAATTAAAGGTAAAAAAATGTAGTCTTACCAGTACCTATTGCTGTGGTAAAAATTTTGCTTATATAAATTTTTTAGTGCTGTCATTTGCAAAATTATCACTCTATCTGATGTAGCTTTGAGTATTAAATTTATTTTTTATCAATGTGACTGAAAATTTTTTTAAGTATATTTTCAGGCTGAAGGTGTTTGTACATCAAAATTTGGCTTTTTGTAGACTACAGAGTTAGTGAATTTGTCTATTTTTGACTGTGGATCATTAATTATATGTTCAGTGAATTTCTTACTACTGTTCTTACCGTGATGTTCTGGAAAGAATTTGTAACGTTGAAAAGTTGGAAAAGAAATAATCTAGTTTTTCACACTTGCCCTGATGTACTTTATTACTGTCTCCAAACCTTGTGTTAATGATCAATTAATTTCAGAATCATCCAATAATGCAAATGGCTCCCTTTGCAGTACCTACCCTCAGAGGCTAGGAATTACTGCACAAAGGCTGGACTGACTGGCCTATCCACCGTTTATTTAGAATTTAACACTCCATGAAAACTTTCCTACGGAGGTAAAAGCGGCATGAATCTCGATCCTACTTAGATGTCTAAATGTCCTGGTCTTTCATTATTCAGTATGATACGGTGTGGTAAAGGTTTTGAAAATAAAGCTTCATTCTCTTTGCATTTAGGCAGTTCCCCAGAATGGGGTGCAAATTTGATTTCGATTTATCACACACAATTACATTCTCTATTTAATTTTTAGATGACGGAGCTTCAGCGTTGTGTGGGCGTCAGTCTGCACGACACCAGCTCATCATGACGTCATGACGGTGGTGTGGCCCTGGAAATGTCCTACTCTGGGTTAGGACAAACTTGTCAACGGAGGAAAATGTCTTTCAAGGAGCATTCCACCTGTCAGTTAATAACTCCTGTCAGTTCCACCTGTCAGTTAAGGTTCGTGTAAGTTCATACAGTTCTTTTCGTTCATTAAGGACCTCCAGTTTTCGGTTCACTGCTGTCCTGTTTTTCTACACCTACTAATGTCTTCTTCAGCTTTTACCTTGTTTCATGAATTTTTTCTCCACTTACTGTTTCCATGTTCCTTCTGCACAGATTCCGCGTTCCCTTATCTCCGTACTAAATGGTGCCTCCCTCCTTCCTCTCATCGAAACGCTCTTTTTAGTGGTTGGGGAGGCATAAACTAACATGTTATCTAACTAATAACTTATATAGCATTCCGTTATAGTAATACCACTCCGGGGGATACGACTATTGTATCTATGGGAATTAGCTCTCCCAGAGGGAAAATGTGAGGGCCCGAGCTAAGAGCTAGTTAGGTCTTCTGTTTGTATAACTATAACACTTTTGTTTTGTTAAGGACCTTCTTTTTTCGGTTCACTGCTGTCCTGTTTTTCACCACTTACTACTTTCTTCTTGAACTTCGATCTTTCTTCATGAACTTCTTAATCAACTAATTGTTTCTATGCCACTTCTGCACAGATTCCGTGTTCCCTTAACTCCATGCTAAATGGTACTCCCTCCTTCCTCTCTTTCGATCGCATTGATTTTGCTGCGGATAGGAAGGCTTAAACTAACTGATACTTATCTTTCGTTATAGTAATGCAAATATAGGGATTTATTGATGCAAATTTTTTGTAACAAATACTGGCAGATCGGTTGCAACGTTTGAAAACGTATTAGCATTGCAGTGGGTAGAATCGAAAATTTAATGCTGTTATGAATAATCTGTTTTTTCGTTTAAGAATTGATTATTCTTCAATACATGTATTTGAGCATAGCATAGACGTCAGTCCTCAATGGTACGTTTTAATGATTCAAATTCAACAAGCCAAATAGGTTGCTGAAATAATTTTCCATTTAATTCAAAAGAACATGTTCACAATCATAACGCGTATTTTTCGCTGTCATGCTATTATTAACACAGGATGACTCGTGATAGGACTTGGATATAATTTGTTTACCTTATTTCTGTAATTATTATTGAATTCTTCACGAATACAATGCTGTTCTCGTGCCGGCCTCCGTGGAATAGTTTACAGGTTAAAAACATGAGGTATCGGCATTACGAAAATTTTTGTGGCTGGAATGTCAAAAAAACGGATGTCAAAATAATATTTTCATTTACGAATTAATGAGTTCATTTGAAACTAGTCGTTACTGATCGTACTAACTTGATGTCGGATCTGTCCATCTATTTTCGGTACCAAAAAGGACTCAATGGATGTAGAATTTTTCCTTGGAATTTCATTTTTGTTAAATTCAACATGGAGTATCGACACTACGAAAATTTCTGTTGCTGAAATGTCAAAAAACGCATGTCAAAATAATATCTTAATCTACGGATTAATGAGTTCATTTAAAATTAGTCCCTACTGATCGTACTAATTTGATGTGGCATCTGTTCATCTATTTTTGATACCAAAAAGGCATAATGTATGTTGAATTTTTTTTGCGTATTTTATATTTTTTCGTCTAATCGAACAGGAGGTATCGGCATTTCGAAAATTTCTGTGGCTGGAATGTCAAAAAACGGACGTCAAAATGATATTTTCATCGACGAATTAAAAAGTTCATTTGGAACTAGTCGTTCCCTCAGGGGGATACAACTACTGTATCTATGAAAATTAGCGCTCCCAAGGAAGATGTGAGGGCACGAGCTGAGAGTTACGTGGGCTTTCTTTTTGTTGAGATAAAATGCTTTTTGCTATGTTAAGGACGACCTTTTTCGGTTCACTGCCGTCCTGGTTTTCAGCACCTACTACATAATTGAAAATTAAGGCCGTATCGCCGGTGGAACGGCGTTGGCAATACGGTTGTTTTTTGGTTGGAATACGCGTGGTTTAGAGGTTAAATGTCCCCGTTATCGGATACAAAATCGCCCGCGAATCACCCGTGACCCGCTTTACCTACCGGCCGTGTACCGCCTCAGAACCAGATTCGAATCGCGGCTGGCCGTCCATGGGTTATAGGTTAAAAAATCGCTCCCGGTAGCACGTGCCTCGCCTCACGGGGTGTACAATATTGCACTGGAATCTTTGGATCCTACAATACATTCACACTTAATGCATTGTGAATGGATTGACCCAATAAGCTCAGTAAAATATTGTACATCCAATGAGATTGATGCACGTGCAATCGGGAGCTCAGGTACATAAGACAAAACATTAGAAAGGACATGGAATCCCACTCTTTCCTTAACTTTTATTACAAAAATTAAACATTCTCTACATTAAAATTTACATGAATGTCTTACTTTCATTAATCACAGCCTTCCCACCAATGGCACACCAAAATAATATAGAAATTAAACATAGAATCACAATCCGTTTAAAATACTGCATGTAACAAATACCGACTACTTAAACATAAGGATGGGAATAAAATTTCCATATCACAAAGTTCCTTTCAACGCTCGTTTACATTATAGATTAGATTATTGGTTAATTTAAGCCTCCCTATCCGCAACAAATGCGATCTAAAGAGAGGAAAAGGAAGGCACCATTTAGTATGGAGGCAACACGTGGACTACGTTTTGGGACATATATGTACCACTAAGTAACACTACATACAACGCCACGTGGAAACCACATGGTTAGTTGCTGGTTTCGTGGATTTGAGCTGGCAAAATGGATTTGCCACTGAATATACTCATCATAGCCATATTAGCACATTGCATGCTGGATTTGATACATGGCTTCCACGTGGGATTTTCTATCAGCTACCACATTGGCTTTAAATGAATTTTTCCACATGGTAGGCACGTGTGTTCGCAACGCACATACCTGATTTTGAACGGCCATAAAAAAAACATTGTATTTACAGAATAAAATTGCTGTTATTCGTTTTTTGGTAAAATCGGCAAAATACCTTTCAGAGTAAAGATTAAATATTGCATTTATAAAGAATTAATTACCCGTTTAAACGTCTGATTAGTCCCAAATTTAACTGCTATTTGCTTCTGGCTCAAAAAAATGTCCTGTATAATTTGTAGTATTCAAGATCAAGCTGAGATAAAAGAAATTCCGTGTTCTATAAAATCTATCATTCGCCTTTTCAAGACTTAGTTGTGTTTTATTCATTTGCAATGCTCAATTTAAACATTTGTAATAACTGATAAGGTTATCATGGCCTGCGAAATATATGCTGATAATATCAATGAACAAAATATTGTGATAATTGAATTCTTTATTTGCGTGAGGTACCATTTCAAAAACTTTCATTTAAAAATACTAGAGGACAGAACACACCAATAAGTAAAATGATACACACACATGTAACTATTTGGAGAAGTTTTGGCGTTTCGATTTCGAAAGCATGCGCGCATCTGGCAGCTGTTCAGACTTGATTTCACGGATCCCCCTCCCCTGCCCCTCCTCTCAGACGCTTGGAAATCATGAAATCATGATGATTCAAATTTGGAAATTAAAGTTTGCGCTGCAATTATGTCTATGGAATTAAATTTGCTCATAAGAAATGTCTACAAAATTCAAGAATGAACAATTCAGCTAGTACAATTTCTTGATTTTGAATGATGAAGTTTGCGCTGCTATTTAATAATAGGAATTTGACTTGCTTTAATAAAAAAGTTACAATTCATAACTAAACAATTCATGAAGTATAATGTTTTTTTTAGTTTGAATATGAGCTGCCATAGTATTAGTGGACTTTAATTTTTTTAAATCGTAGTGAAATTAAACAAAAAATTACTGCCTGACGGCCAGTTTTTTCCATTCCAAATTAATTTGGCGGATAGCTGTTCTAGAAAAATTCATAAACGTGCTTTTACCACGAATACCTTTACCCGGTGTCGCACAAAAATATCCTCAACTTATTAATTGGTTACATCTCCGCTTTAAATTAGCGTATTTGAATTGTCTTTTTTCACAATGTAGTAAATCTTGTTTCCTTTTCGAATAATTTAAGTTCTTAAAAATCGTTTAATAAACATTTTACAGTGATCGATTTACTGAAAGAGGTAGAAAAACTAATTGTTCATATTAAAAATTTTTTTAAATAACACTGGTGTTCTTCTTCATTTAATACCTACTGTTAAAAATTATTTCACAATGAAATATCCCACATACCACCAAGTTTTTTAATCCTCTGATAGGTTATTCATTTCCTTATATATCTTTCATCATTTGAAGACGCCTAAAATGCAGCTCACAAACGATCAAAGAATGCTCATCGTTTGGAATATGAAGCAACCAAAAACTGTGAAAAAG
>JACJUY010000457.1:53887-65659 GCA_014220935.1 Platorchestia sp. MABIK | reverse complement strand
GTGTTTCAGCGTGTGCCTGGGTGTTTCAGCGTGTGCCTGGGTGTTTCAGCGTGTGCCTGAGTGTCTCAGCGTGTGCCTGGGTCTGGATGAACATTTTCCCGAGCTGTCATGAACTTGCTGCCTGCCAATAGTAATTAATAACTTGTTCGTTTTGTTTATTTCCTCCAGAGTGACCTTTTCAGAGCATTTAGATTTTAATGCGGTCAGGCCACCATAGATGATAGTTTCATAGCTCGTAAAATTGTGTGCGTTTGTTCGATTTAAGGAAAATAAAATTTGAACTATGTGAATTAGTTTCTCATGATGATAGTGTTAGAGTTCATTAGCTGTGAAATGTTCTCTCGTTACAGTTAAAACAAAATTTTCATGAGAGGATTCTCCTACACCAACGTGGTTTTACTACACCAGAGGATATCCTCGCACCATGTTTCTGCTTGGCTAAGCCTGAGCGGCTATTTACGGCTTTTCCAAGACAGACACTAATGTTTGAATGTTCGAAATAAATTTTTGGAGAATTACATAATACTAGACGACAAAATACTGCAGATATTTCACGTGAGCATGTAAGGTTGTATTAGATTATGTTTTCTTGTTATTCAATTCTAATTCAAACTGGCAAGGCTAGCGTAAAATAACAATAATTGGTCTTCATTTTTTTTCTAATGACTGGCGTATGTGACGTTTAAAATGCACGCAACGACTAAATTCGTTTTTTACTGTTAAAGTTTCAAATTTGGTGACATTGCTAATATATAATAATTTATCAAGTTCAAATTGATGAGAACAACTTACACTAGCATCCTTTCATGACAATGTGGAAAAACCGAGTATTAAAGCTGATCGTGAAATTAAGTAAATTTGCTGCTTCAACTCCTGCGTTATTTTTCGAACGATTTCAGCTCATTGGGGACATTTCATTTGAAGAATGAAATGAAATCACACCCACAGCAATCGCAAGCACATAAATGAACGCAAGTGAGCGCACCGATGCTGTTGTTGTAAGCATAGGAAAGTAAAGTGTTCATTTATTATGTTGTGAATATTTTGGGAGAAGAATGAATATGAAATGAAATTGTCGACGTTTTGTTTTAAGCATAATGCTGTGTACGCAACAAGGTCAAAACCCCCGTTTGATGGTGACGTCCATCCATTATACGCTCGGCGATAATTCACTGCAGCACACTACCTGCAACACACCACCAGCAGCACACCACCTGCAGCACACCACCAGCAGCACACTACCTGCAGCACACCACCTGCAGCACACCACCGGCAGCGCACTACCTGCAGCACACTACCTGCAGCACACCACCTGCAGCACACCACCTGCAGCACACCACCTGCAGCACACCACCGGCCGCACACTACCGGCAGCATACATTTGGAAAGCTGTAAACCACGGATGGCCGCTTTCAAATGTTACGGCCGTAACCCACTGAAAATTTTGCGCCTTCAAATCATCCATGGCCAACTATGAATTTCACGTTCGAGTACATAATCGTACATAATCGACCACCACGTCCTTAATCCACCGGCGATACGTCCTTGATTTTCAATTGGGTACATTCTTCTTCAACTTTAATCTTGTTTCATGAACTTCTTTCCCTAACTGTTTCTATGCCCCTTATACGTAGATTCTGCATTCACTAATATCCATACTAAATGGTGCCACCCTCGAGATCCTTCTCTCTTCGAAACGCTCTTTTTGTAGCGGTTAGGGAGGCTTAAACTAAACTATTTTCTAATCTAATTTTGAAACTAGTCGTTACTGATCGTACTAACTTGATGTTGGATCTGTTCATCTATTTTTGGTTTTAAAAAGGACCCAGTGTATGTTGAATTTTTGTGCGGACTTTACTTTCGTCCAATCGAACATTAGGTATCAGCAGTTCGAAAATTTCTGTGCCTAATAGCACAAGTTTTGTGGAAAAGTTCCATTTGAAAAATTTGAGTCGTTTATTTTTATGATGTGAATGTCTTGTCAATTAAGAATTCTATAGAGAGTACAAGCGTCGGAGCCGCATGGAAGCGGGAGGTGGAGGGTAACGTCTTCTGAAGAGCTGTGGAGGATAACCCCGCGCTCTGCTACTTGCGACTCGATAGCATTAGTGCGGCCCTGTCGTCTCCTCATCCCAATTAAAGGACTAAGATGTGCAGTGGTTGAGAGGGTTAGTCATTGTAGATTTTTGATGTCTAAGAATGGAAGTGCGAAAATTTAATTTAAAATTGGTTAAATTTTCAAAGTAATCGGTTGCTTGATGAGTCCTTTTGTGGGGGTAGTTAATTTTAAATGAAAGTTACATACGTAGTGTTTGCAGTGATGAGTCTTACAAACAACCTGAGATGGAATTCTTTGGGTGCCGAAGATATTTTTGTAAGAATTCATTTCAATAGTCAAATGTCGGCTGTTGAAATTGAAATAAATATATTTATTGAACATCTGTAATGTTTTAACCTATTCATAAATCAGTGGCGATTTGAAATGACTTTAAATTGTACTGTGAGACTTTTCGTAATAGTCTCGTGTTCTACGATGTAGATGAAAATTTGAGCTCTCTTGCTGTAGCATTCATCTGCATCGCAGCTATTTTTTCTAATAATGCATTGTTACTTATTTCAATAAGCCTCACCCTGTAATACTGATCTGTTCAATTACCGCAATTGGTCAGAAACTCGGTGAAATATATATAGTAATAAACAAATTTGTTGAATTTAAACCCCTCAGGGGGATACAGCTATTGTATCTATGGGAATTAGCACTCCCAGGGGGACTATGTGAGGGCCCGAGCCAAAGGTTAGGTAGGCTTTCCTTTTGTTATAATAACATAGGTTTTTGATTCGTTACGGACCAACTTTGTTTCGGTTCACTGCTGTCCTGTTTTTTCAACACCTACCACTTTCTTCATCAACTTTGATCTTGTTTCATGAACTTCTTTCTCGTCTTACTGTTTCTATGCCCTTTCTGCATAGATTCCATGTTCCCTTAACTCCAAACTAAATGGTGCCTTCTTCCTTCCTCTCTTTGGATCTCATTTGTTGAGGATAGGGAGGCTTAAACTAACTAATAATCTAATCTAATCTGTTGAATTTAAATAAGTAATTTCGGATATTTTTGTGAAGTTTTCAAATTCACGGTAATTAAACAGATGCGTTTCACGAGATGTGGCTTATTGTTTTTGGAAGCAATTCGCAATTTTTGGGGAAAATCGTTGCGCTGCTTATGGATCACCCGGAATATAGTGGTTAGAGTAGCCATTTTTAACGTGAAATTACCGGGAATTATCGTAAGTTTTGAACGAAGACCGACTATGATAACCTTTTAACTACCGGTAATTGACTGGTTAATATCGTCGGACTTCGTCCAAAATTTACGATAAAAACCGGTAATTTAACGTAAATCGAACGACAATATGAGACATTCGCGACACTAATTCCGACGACATATCGTCGGTTTATGGGAAGAAGAAGATGAAAATTTCCTGTAAATTCAGACGTAAATTATCGTCGGTCAGACGATAAATTTCAGACTGGGTAACTCTCATAGTTTTTGCAAGTCCTACGGGTGCACTTCCGCTCTGAGTTATCATAACATCTGGCCAGTCCAAGGAAGATTATCAGAAAGGTTCGTAACAATTCATTCTAAAATATATTACAAGATATTATATTGAAATGACCTTAAATAAATGAAGCATTCTAATTAAAATCTGGAAATTATAATGGGTATCACTTATAAAATCAATGGCTCTGTGTCGAACTGTAGTTTGATGGACAAAATGCAGGCTATAAAAATTATTACTGATTGCTAAATTCTACGAAGAAAAACTAGAAAGTATTAGCTTGGTAGTGGTATAACCCTTTTTGAAGGGAAAGATTGCAAAATTGCGTTTGATATTCAATAAGAGGTTATTTGGAAATAAAGACGGTGAATAAACTGTTTTTCATAACTTAATTTTTTAAATCTGATGATAAGGTTTCTACCTTCGCATGTCTCCAGTTACTGCAGCGCCATCTCGGTCAGTGCGCATTCTACGACGCGGGATATCCTCAGTGCATGATGATAGCGATGCAGAGCGTGGCACACTGGCCGAGGTTTGGCCTGAGAGTCACCTCTTCTCTGCGTGTTTCCCGTGCTGCCTTCTGCGTGGCGCTGGCTTTGGAACGCCAAGAACAGCGTTCAACTGCAGCAACGCAAACCTCTCATTCTGATACTTAAGAAGTTGTTTTACGCTGCTAACAAGGAGGAATTTTGCCATATCTGGGATGACTACAAGAACAGTTCTCTTGCTGCTGGCAACACACGAGCCACTCAGTGAATAAAACACGTATATCAAAAATTCATGTATATAGTCGATAAATTTAAATTGCTATGCGATTTTTTTACATAGTATGTTTGGTATAGTATAAACATTGAGATTATTTTAGAGCATGTACCTTAAGCAACGTTTTTTTCATTTTCCATGTATTTAACATCAATTTCAAAGAAGTTTTATTACTAGGGACCGGACGTTTAAGCGCTATCAAATATGACGAAATAGCTCGAAAAAATAGCATTTATAGCACTAAAGAATAAGCGCTAATAAAGCAGTTTCATGACTTTATTGATAAATGCTTGTAGCATAATATGACAAATCAGACCAAAAGACTCAAAAAGCATTTATTAAACAGGAACAATTCAACACAATACAGTGAACGAACAATCGCAAGAAAGAACAAACAAACACTACCATTTGTTTCTTACAGCTATTCAGAAGTTCTATCACAATGAATTATTGGCAACACTTTCAAATTTTCAAATGTTAAATTGTGCCTTTTAACAGAGAGTATATATTTGAAAACAGAATATGTTCTTTCAACTTCTGTTGAAGTGACAGGAGCATATTTGAAAGCTGTAATTTGTTGAGGGTGCATGGCTATCGAAACTTCACCTGGTTTTCCTTTCAAAATATCAGCTATTTTAAGAAGGGTGTCTAAATTTGGATTGCCATTCACAACCATTTCACATTTCGCTCGCACACCATCACCCTTCGTTCCTGAAAGGGATGAAAGTTCTTGTATTACATTTTTCAAATAATGAAATAGAATCTACGATACGCTTTTTGCGTGCTTCTAGTGAGGTGATTGCTTTCGGTAGATTTCTGAAATGAGTCGCAATGTATGCCAAGTCTGTTTTACCCAAGTCTTTTCCAAGTAATTCTTTAACTATTATTATTGCTGATGAATCTTCACTGCTTAAACTGTTCATTACTTGCACAAGAACGTCAAAATTGTTAGAATAATAAAATACTTCGGACAACCAAGTACCCCATCGCGTTACTACTGGTAGTGGTGGCAATGGTAGGTTAGGAGCAACACTTGGATTAAAATATTTGGATTAAAATATTAAGTTACAACTCAAAATTTTCTTATCATCTCTCTCTCTCTCTCCCTCTCTCTCTCTCTCTCACACTCTCTCTCTCTCTCTCACACTCTCTCACTCTCTCTCACACTCTCTAACTCTCACTCAATAATAGGCATTTTTCAACCGATTTGGCATATTTGAGCAAAATAAGCATTTATAGCATTTTGCTTGAAAATCCGCTCTCTATTTATTACCCTCAGTAATTATTTCATACTTTTTATGAAAAAATATTCGATTTGTTGCATGCGCACACAGCTTGTGGACGCGTCCTCATTTAAACTGGTGCACATCAATCACTTCCCAATTCTTAAGGTATAAATATAAGCTAGGTAATCCACCTTCCAGAAATCATCATTGTAAAATTGTACAACTTGATTACATTGAGTGAAATAGAGGTAATCTAATTTATATGTATAATTCATTATCTTTTTAAAAAACTGTTGCATAACTAATTATGTAAAACCATTTCCACCCGATCTATTTAGATCAGTGGTTCCCAAACTAGGGGGCGATCCCCCCTAGGGGGGCGCGAGGAGGAGACAAGGGGGGCGTGAAGTCATCTGCTCAAAATCATTCGTTTACTTAGAAATATGAAATCATTCAAAGCACAAATATCTGTCATTACATACATGCAAAGTATAATTATAGCAGTCACTCCAACCCGCTTTCTATTAAGCTAGTTCTCTTTCCACGTTTAGGACAAGTCAATGATGCCAACCACACTGACGCCACTGAGGGACTCGTCACAAACTCCCAATACTCCATCCCGTCAACCTGAGCACATATTCCCCTTGTCCACGGTAGGAATTTATTTCACTCTTCAATTCTGGATCACATACGTGTATGAGTGACATTGTAACCTTGACGATTTGCAAGGGTAGAACGATGCAGAATGGAATATCTTGTTGATTGTGTGAAATACTCGTCGTGATCGAAAGTGTGATATGTGAAAAATTCTCGGTGATTTTTGTACGATAGTTTGAATGCATGTGGTGAAGTGTGTGCGTTGATTCCAGTATAGGCTGCGAAAAGTGTGTGTGTGACAAATCAAGTGTACTGTATATGTTGCTGGGTTGATGGTTCAATCTCCATATCTATTCAATTAATAAAAACGTTAATAAAAATCTCAGACAGCAGAAGGTAGCGAATCTATTATAAAAAATTGGAATTGATAAAACAAAGCCTAAAAAACACGATAACAGACTAAACCACTGAAAACACAAACTCAACTCTCGACACGTAAACAAAACTAAACCACCGTGCACACACTACTCTACATCACCAAAAACGTACCATCATATCACAATTCAGTCATCGCCAAAATCGCTAATATAAGGTACATGAGCACAACTATGCCAAGGTCGACTGTATGCAAAACATTGCTCGTCAAATCAACACATTACATCACAGTATTACTGAGCATTTTCGTGCGTGTAGTTTTACTCCGTTTGTTTCTTTTCGTTGTATTTTCCGCAGGTGTTCTCATTGTCATTATTGTTATGATATAAGCCACGTTGTGTGCTGATTATTTTGGTATGTTACAGATTTATTATTTCCAGTTGTGTGATCTATGTTATATGAATGTGTGGTGTGGTGCATGCCAGTACGGTATGTGATATAACTACTTAGTTCCATGGTGCAGTTCATAAGTTTGTTGCTATTTTCACATTGCAGAAATGTCTGGGGCAAAGAAAATAATGTATTCAGATGAATATATCATGTATGGCTTCACTGTTATAGAGAGGAATGGATTTCATCTCCCTCAGTGCTTCATATGCCATACAGTCCTCAGCAATTACGCCTTAAGACCAGGTCGTCTGGAGCAAAATTTGAGCACAAACCACAAAGCATTAAAAGAAAAGCCAAAGGAGTTCTTCACAGCCAAACTCCATGAGCTGAATCGTATGAAGATGGATTCAAGCAGTGTTTTTCATCAAGAAACGATGAAACTGGTGAAAGCATCTTACGAGCTGTCACAACTTATTGCAGAAGCAAAGAAGCCTCACTCCGTGGGGGAGACTCTTGTAAAACCCTGCCTTTTGAGTGCTGCTAACACTGTGCTTGGGGAAGAAAGCCAAAGAAAGTCATCAAAGATTTCCTTATCAGAAAACACAGTGAAGCGTCGCATTAACGAACTTTCAGAAGACATAAAAGAACAAGTTTTGGACAAAATAAAAGCATCTCGGTTCTCTGAAATACAGTGCGATGAAAGTACTGATGTTGCTCACCTCTGCTAGCTGCTTGATCATTCTCGATTCGTGGATGAAGGAACTGTGAAAGAAGAAATTCTTTTCTCAGCAGCACTGGAGACAACAGCAAAGGCCATCGATGTTTTTTCAAAGGTTGATGAGTTTTTCCAAGAGCACGGTCTTTCATGGGAAAAATTAGTCGGTGTTTGTACTGATGGTGCCCCATCAATGATTGGATCTCGTTCTGGATTTGTGAAGCTGGTGAAAGAAAAAAATCCTGCTGTAACTGAGACTCACTGCATGTGTTATCTACAGACAATCATTAGCAAGCAAAACTCTGACTGGTAATTTACGCAGTTCACTGAATTTAGTAATAAAAGTGGTGAATTTTGTAAAGAATAGCTCATTGAATTCTAGGCTTTTCGCAGCTCTTTGCTCATATTTGGGCACTGATTACAAGACTCTCCTGTTCCACACCGAAGTCCGCTGGTTTTCCAAGGGAAACATGCCGAGTCGTCTTCACGAGCTCAAAGATGAAGTGGAAATTTTCTTGCAGAAGTAGAAACAAGACAAACTGTATGAAGCATTCAGAGAGGAAGACTTTCAGCTCTCATTAGCATACCTTGTGGACTTTTTTGAGGCTATCAACAACCTCAATTTGAACTTACAAGGAAGAAACACAAACATCATTGCACACTCTGATGTGATCAGAGCATTAACCGAAAAAATTCATCTTTGGAAACGAAAAGTACAAGGTGGGAACTTTTCATCGTTCTCACATCTGAATGAGCTCTTATCTGAGAAGAGAAACATTGAGCAGTATGACGTGACAAAAGAGGTTTTTATCACATCTGCATTCCCTTGCTGAGGAATTTATGTCCTATTTTCCAAATGTCTCAATGGAGAATTCTCTTTGGACATTGGTGCAGAATCCATTTAACACTGATGTGGAGTTGTTACTGGAATCACTGCAAGAGGAAGCCATAGATTTGAAATGTGACTCCAGCGTTAAAAGGGACTTTGAAACAATGAAGTTAGAAGAGTTTTGGGTGAAATATCTCCCCATGTACCCAAAAGTAGGTGAAGAAGCACTTAGTACGATTCTTCCCTTTTCTTCTACTTATCTTTATGACGCAGGATTTTCAGATCTTGTTGTTCTGAAAACAAAACAGCGCAAACGATTTGATGTAGAAAATGACTTGCCTTGTGCTCTGTCATCCTTCAATCCTAGAATTTCTGATCTTGTGAGGAAGAAGCAGCAGCATCCATCTCACTGAATAAGTTCATAAATTTTGCCTTAGTCTCATGAGTCACTCCAAATATTATGTGCCATGTTTTCAAATTATTGTTTCTTAAAACTGCAACTCAATTTTTCCAATTTGCTAAAGTTCAAACCTTTTTTTTCGCTCACTTTGAACCAAATGTTTTCTTTTTAGTTACTGGAATGTAGTATTGTTTGAGTGGCTTTCATTATTAAAATGTAATACAAACAAATATGTTTTCCTCAACAATGCTAGGAAATAAATGTGAGAATCATTTCATATGAAAAAAGAGTACTGGGGGCGTGCGGGTCTACTGGAAGCCAAAAGGGGGCGTCAGGTAAAATAGTTTGGGAACCACTGATTTAGATGTTTAATTCAAGTTTGTTTTTGCACGACTGTCTTCAATGTATGAGATCCTAAGTTGAAATTTGAAAACCTTTTGACGGTTTGAATTTAAATGCGGACGCGAATTTGAACGTATAAGTTGTTTTCGGAAATTTTCTGTGCTTAATTTGTAATCAGGTACACATGTTTTTGGGGGTTCATAAATTTTTATCTCCATTTACATGTATCTGCAGTTTAGCAACTTGACGCTCCTTTCACATACTTGACGTTATTTCACTGCGACTCTTTGCATATTTATTTTGCTACTGGTTTATCTCCAGTTCAAACTTTTTCGAGATTTAGTTCCCGCTGAAGATTTGATTGTAACAGTCTATACGATGATAAATGATATATGCATTTAGGCATTAAGTTGGCATTTAGAATTTGATTAAATATTTAAAAAATGAACATTATGTTGAGCAGGATTTCAAATGCGTGAATATGGAACAATTCTTGAGCCAAAGAATGAATGTGGAAAAGCCGTTTGTGATTTGAAATGAAATTTAAATGTACTCAACTAAAATTCTGCACAATTATCTATCTCTCAATTTTACTGCCACATATAATTAGTTTCAACATTTGCTCATAAATTTGATTCTATGTTTAGGGATGTCCTCGGGGCCGTGCTGAGCTTTTGCGTCCACATAACACTCATATTCCTTCTGGATGTGGGCATGATGACGTCACTGCCGTTCAAACGCCTTCAGACTAGATTCAGGCTAGAGTATCCTTATCGATTTGCAATCAAAAGGTTGCTCTTCCAGGAACAGCTCATCAAACTATCTGGATTGTCAGAGTGCTCCTTACGGTGTGAGCGAAACGTAGAGTAACAACTAGAAATGTGACACTCGTGGTGCAAATTAGACAGCCCATTCATTGGATAGTTCAAGGCACACGAATCAAGGGGGTTGGAGTAATGGAGCTCGTGTCATCGCCTTAATTAACTTGAAGTCAATCGCAGTAGTAGAGGCGGACATGCAGTTGCAACGAGGGTGGTACTACCGTGAGTGGTAACGCTGTTGCCGTATACAGTTAGTCACCGGTACTCAGAGTAGGATAATGTTGCTTATTTATGCTGCGTTCAGGCGTACTTTTCCAATGTTCCGCTCTCATGCATTGTGCATAAGTGCAGTAGTATGTTCAAAAACGATGGGTGCAAGCTAGGATTAGACAATATCTCGCCAAGTTTTCCTCATCCAAAAACTAACGACGATATTCACTTGTTTCTAGATCCTTGTTACATGTTGAAATTAAGTAGAATTACTTCTGGTGATAAAAAATTTTTTCATGGCCAAGAAAATACGAAACAATGGAATTATGTGCAGAAATTACAAGAATTAAAAACTTCAACATAAATACATTTAGCTAAAAAATGAAAATTAAAGCGTGTGAATTCCTTTGAAAAAAGATGAATGTCAAAATTGCTGATCAACTTTCAAGTGATTTCGTTGCAGATGAATAACAATTTTGGCAAACAGGATTTATAAGATATTTAATTTGCATTAAAAGCATTAAAAACTTATTTTACAAAATTTTAAAATTGGGCATGAGTTTATTACTTACGTATAAAATAAATCTAGATAACTAAGAATTAATTTTCGGAAAAATTGGAAGCAGATGCGATTTCAATAACAACCCAACAGCCAAACAATTTGCTTCTCTCTTTAAGCGTCTATTTGTTCACAACAAAATAAAAGATGTTCTTAATGGTAAATGCACGTCTTTTGAAGATATAACAATTTTAACAGCATCTAGTAAGGAAACCCATGTTTATTAATCTCATCTTGCCCTAAAACAGAGTTTAACAATTCTTACTAGAAAAATGTCTGACGATGTTCAATGTAATGATGCATGCAAAAAGAATACATGTTCCAAAAATAGGGTGTTGGTGGAACTCTTGGTAAAAACTTCGGCTACTAGTAGAAAATACAAATTTAAACACTTTTTCATCAGTGAAAAAATATCGGAAAACGCTTGGTTTTTCAATTATTGGGCTTAGAAGTTTTCAATGCAACGCTACAAGAACACAACAGCGATTTCGCAACAGACAGGAATAAGGGCAATATGGGGAATTAGAATGAACAAGTGTTGGCAGAATCGAACATGTTTTATTTACAGTTTAAAACATTAATTCACAGATTCAGGAAATTTCTAGAAATTCCTAGTCTACGTTAGCGACCCCTGGTGAGAAGCGTATGGGTATCTTTTGTCAGTTAGCACCGTGGCACTGAAGTGGTAAGATGTATCGCCTTATAAATGCACAAATGGCAGACTTGCATTTCACTTATGGTGCTGCTAATGGTAATGCAAGACGTGCCGCGAGAATCTATCACGAACGTTACCCTAATCGAGAAGTCCCTGATCATCGATTATTCACTGCATTGTACCGAAGATTGACGGAAACCGGCAGTTTTAGTGTAAACAGAGTAGACGTTGGTCGCCCAATAAATCATCATCGCGAGCAAGAAGTGTTGGAACATTTCCGTAGAAACCCGCGTACGAGCACCCGTGCCGCAGCAGCATCTTTGGGTATTCGTGA
>JACJUY010000457.1:18487-53256 GCA_014220935.1 Platorchestia sp. MABIK | reverse complement strand
AGGAATGTTTGGCCACGTACGCAACTCGCTTCGACAAAGGTGTCGTGCGTGTATCGATGTTAATAGTCGAAATTTAGAACACCTACTTTGATGCGTTACTTTCTATTATTTATTAAACTACCCCATGTTATTTAACGTTTTTCATTACCCTCGTGTGGTATTATTGAACATTAGTGCATGTGGTTAAGTAGGATCGCCGTAAGTTCTTGAAGCGCAGCATTAAAAACTGCTAAGCCCAATAATTAAGAAACTAATTGTTTTTCGATATTTTTTTACTGATGAAAAAGTGTTTAAATTTGTATTTTCTACTAGTAGCCGAAGCTTGTACCAATAGTTCCACCAACACCCTGTATATAGAATATTGTTCGAAAATTTTTTATATTCCAGTGTATTTTTATAATGTTGTTTCTTAAGTAGGAGGATACATGTTATGAAAATAAAAAAATGTTTTTCGTTACGAATCAAGTGTTACAGCACTTTGTCAAAATATTGTAATAAAAATTCCTTAAAGTTCATTGATCTTAATGAGAGAGTGCAGTTCACCTATTCATCAAAGGATGTCATTGATACAATGTTTAATTCCAGAAAATAAATGTCAGCAAGATCATGCTGTATGTATGAATCCTAATTCTGACATCTTTAAAAAAATGCCTAATTCCAGACTTTGTTTTTGTATTGAAAAGAAACTGTTCACTTCACTTCACTTCACAACAACTCTTTCGAAGTTGATCGTCAACCGAATTATATTTATTTATAAATAAAATGTAATGGATCTCAATATTTTACTATTAGATGTCATCACTCTACTACATTATTTAGCGAAACCATAAACAGCAAAACTTTAGCCGTCAAATTTCAAATAAATATACTTTATTTTCAGTGATGTAAATACAATGCCCATATTCTATAAAACTTGGTAAAAAACTTACAGTAAAATAACCGTGTACGTAAAGCGTTTGTGATTATTCATATTTTTCATAACTGCATGTGGGTAACTATGTAAATGTTGTTGTTCTTTATCATTCAGCGAAAACACAATTGAAATATATGCCTAAGAAGAAAACCACTTATGTCAGACAGTGGCGCAATTCTGCTATTTCACAGCGCGGTGTTCAGTCAATGTTGTGGAGGTGGTAGCAAACAATAAAAAATTAAGCAAGAATGCATCTTAGTTTAACGAGAAAATAGAATAGCTCACTTTTCTCAAAATCATCAGCCACACCTGTCGATATCAATGGCAATATTAGGTAATAGGTATAGATCCACTCCCAGGTAGCAAAATTTGACCTAATATTGAACCAATATACAGTCTCAATATTGACTGGATATTCAAAATGAACATTGGGGAAATACCTGATTTTGGAAAATTCGGTTGATGTTGGAAAAATTTATTGACCCAATAACAATCCTATCATCAGCCCAATATCAACTAATTGTTGTGTCAATATTGACTTGATAATGAGGTGTTCCCTACAATAACATTGGCTCAATACTCAATTCCTGATATAAGGTTGATATTGGTAAAACGAAATTGTCCTGACAATGATATTTTCACTAACCCAATATCAGCTAATTATTGTGTCACTATGGACTTGATATCGAGGTTCTAAGACCAGGTGTTGCTATTTCAGCCATTGAGTTCCGTTTTGCGGCGTGAAGCGGCGGCCTTACTTATACTCGAGTTTAGCTTATTTTTTTGAAAAAACTAGACCTTTGAAACTCATTGGACGACTGAAAAAACAAGAACTGTGAACCTGTGATTATAATAATTCTGAATTTACAAATTATTGTTGCATATTCACATTTCTTGATATCTGTCAAAGATATCTGCACTCATTGATGACTTAAATAACTATTCATTAACTTAATTGGTACATTTTATACAAATAACTCCGTATTATTGGCGTACGATGTCAACCCAATGTTTGGGCAGTAATAATTCATATTTTAACAAATTTTATAATATTGCGAGATTTTTAATTATTATGAGATAGTTTCCACTTATACGAATATCATACAATATATATACGCTGTTAGTTTAATATTAGAACTAAAACCATTTACTACATTGTCCCAATAACAAGTTGATATCATAAATAAGTACATCTTTTTTCGATATAGTCTTGTTATTAGCCTATTATTGTAATCCAAAATCCAATATCGGGTCAATAAATAATTATCAACCCAATAGTGGCCTAATCATTTCTTGCTACCTGGGGCTGTTTCGTACTATGAACAAAATAATCAACAGAAACATTTCATATTTTCTATTTTTTCGTAAAGTATTTAAACTCTGTTTCATTTACATTCGGTTTTAAACAATTGTTCAAATAATTTAGCAAAAATTAAAGTCGATTGTACCAAAATATAGAGACTCCGACTTCGACTACATCCTAAAACATACGACTCCGGCGACTCCGACTCCCGACTCCGACTCCTACACCTAAAAATTGTTTCTTACTGAGTCTTAGTAAAATTGCCCTGTAGATACATACATAGAATCACAGCTTTCTGTGTTACAATGGGCTTAGCCAATTCATATCATCATATTTAGAATCAAATAAGCAGTTGGTAAAATACAAGTTTAATTTTTGTAACTTCCTTTTATAAGCGAATTCATTTGACTGGAAGGAATATAATACACTGAGGAAAGAGTTTACACCTGCTCTGGGATTGTGTAGCCTAACCCTGACCAAGGCTGCCGAAAATTTTTCTGATGATCGTACCATAACCTCCGTAGAAACGTACCAAAAATTATTAAAGCGTACCAAATCTATTTAACTAGCAATAAAACATAAAAGTTAAAGGTTTTACCAACTTTTCCAGATAGAATGAAGCTTCCTCCTCTTCTTCTTCCTTCTTCTACAAATGTTTTTTATTCAATTGTTGACTAAGCTACCGTGGTGGCTTCCAATTTGCGCAATCTATGTTCTCTAACGTAGATTTTGATAGCGTTCATGCATTTAGTGTTGCTCTTTTTAATGAAATCCTGTTTTTCATTTTGTAGTAGTTAGGGTCGAGAAAATCCACTAGCTGCGGGAGAAGAATGCAGCATTGACAAAAGCTGCACTATGAACTCTGGAATCAGAGGGCATTTGGACTGATCGCCGCACTTTTCTAGAGATACTGTGTACCAGAATTTTTCAGGCACTATTACTGTCGTGAAAGGAGCATCTTGAACAAACAGTTTTCGCCACTTCATATTCATCTTTTCATGCTGCCCTTCTTTCACGAAATAAGAGAAATGCATTGAATATGGTATTTTTGAATTACATTTACTAAGACCTTTCAATCCAAACTCTTCTTGTTTTTTGGGATATATTGTGTTGACATTTTTCAGGAGAATGCTCTCTGCAGCTGCACAAAAATATTTCTCATTTATATTGACATAGTTTGAGGGGTTGCCTACATTCATTTTGCAATTGTTATTCGAAATCAACAGATTCCTTCTATGAAGTTGTCCATAATAATTCTCACTGCAGTGAAATCAAAATACATTTTTGTAAGGGGACCTTGTAGATTTGCTGATATTCTCAAACCAATTTCGTTTAATTTACCTCGCACTTAAATGAAAAGATTTATAACTGCCAAAAATAAGGCTAACATTCCTTGTTAAGGCATATTTTTGTAAATAAACTTTTAAACTCTTCATTACGTACCAAAATTCGACACTTAAGGCTACCGTCGCGCCAAATGTACAACAGAGTGACATTTGGAGCTGATCGAATTAAATTGGTATCAACGTACCAATTTCCCCAGCCCTGACCCTGACACATTTATTGCTTTCAAATGCCGTTCTTCTAGAGCCACCTGTACATTGAGAATGCAAATGGGGTCTGACTGAGAAATTCCCGATTCTGCAACCGGCTCGCCATTTTTGAGAACCCATAGAAGACCCTTCCCGAATTACCCGGACGAATAGGGTAATTTCTAAACCATAAGACGGACAATCTTGAAATTAGTACCAAATTAATGCTCGTGACGAGTACAACATTTTTATATAATTAAATAATTTTTTACGACCCCGAGGGGAGCAGGAAGCAAGGCTTTGTGGCCCCTCAATGGTCGACCGATTTTCTCTACAAGTCTCATTTTGTTGAAGTTATAATTTCTAAACCCTTGCACGTAAAAATTTGAAATTGCTTTCATTTTAAACATCGATTCATTTTCCAACTGTGAGTGTATAATAAAACTCTCATACGCTCCCTGGGGGATGACAGAGAGCAAGGTTCTCCCAGCTCCAAAAGCCGCGCTGACGAATGCCGCTGTCACCTTTCTTATGAAGCGCAGTCTCAATCTGCTGGTCATAGCCTTGTCGTTTTAGCCTTGCACCTGCATCGTGGCTTCGAATCCCGGCTCTAGATAACGATTTTTTCTCTGTTGTAGATTAATCATTTCCATGTTTCTTGCTCACGTAGACTTTTGTGTGGCAATTTTATAAGCACGGAAATGTCATAATTTCGTTGCATGATGTAAGACATGTTCTCCGAGTCCCTTGATTGGAATACCAGTCCATACATAGTAATAAATATATATTTCTGAATGTCAACCTCGCTGCCTTAGACGCAGAATTATTTCGATCCAGCCGTTTTACTTTCAACAAATTACTTATACCGCAAGTCACAGAGCTCGTATTTCACTGCCAGTGTGCACCAAAAACAGTGTTCTAAAATAGAGATTGTGATAAAAATTGTGTTTTATTTTTAAGCAGCACAAGAGATACATTGTCCTCAATCATGTTTTTCGACTAGCGACATGGATATTACAATACCCATTCATGTGTGGGTATCGCACATGAGTGTGATACACACAGATGGGTGGGACTTTCCTTACTTTGAGATATTTTAAAAACGAATGATGTGTTGTCTGCTCTGAGCAAAATCGCCCCCCGGCTCTGAGTGGCGGTTTTCTCTGTTGAGTATTGGTGAAAAATTCAATGCATAATATCCCACTCTACCCAGGTGTCTGAAATGAGTACCGGTCTGACCGAGGGAAAGCGTCCTGGTGTTAGCTATAAGGCATTTGAAAAACCAATGTACAAGGTGATATGTATCAGGCTTAATTGGAAATAAAGCATCCGTTGATGCCAATGTTTGCTTGTTTTTATTTGTTTGAAGAGAAACGAACCTGTCCAACGCTGATTTTGTGACAGAAAGACCGACACTCTTTGCGAACAGGAAAATGGATACATTAGTTGGTATAACGCCCGGCGGGCCATGAGTTATAAACACTGTATGTTATGTGAGGCACTGTACACTTATGTGAGAAAATGAACGAAAAATAGATAGCATCGATATTTTCGGTGAAATCGAAGAGAGCTAAAAATATGCAAGAATGAGCAAACAACGATAACGAATTGGTGAAATAAAATCAGAACTAATAACCTAGTATACATTTAAGAGGCTTAAAATGTCATTTATAAAGTTTTGAATAGCTTTATTAGGTTTCCTCGAAGCGTTACTGCAGAAATAGAAAGTTAGTATCAAGTTCTTAGTTGGAAAAGACCCCTCCTAGAGAGTGAAGGGGTCTCTCACATCCCTCTCAGGGAGGAAGCAAATTTGTGACTGCTTTGGAAGGCTGGAGATGAAAATTTTCGTGCCCTCCTGAAGGCAGGCAGCGAGGTCGGCCAATAAGTCTCATTCTCCGCTGACTCTAATTTCTAAACTATTGCACCTTCGAACTTTACATAGCACGGATCATCGACGAAACCATAATTTCTTCATCATCCGAGACGAGTTGATTGCGTGTCCTTTTGATATCTGCCGCTCGTTTTCCGAAGCTCGTCGTTGTACCTATTTAAAATCCAGTTTTCTTCTTGTATGGTGAGAAGGCTGTATTTCCAGCCCCACTATATAGGCCAACTGCCAAAAATCAGCTGGCCGTAAAAGTAAGGCTAAAATTTGGGCCGCACTATGCCTTTATTGTAACAAACAAAGTAGATTTATTCCGTGCTTAAGAATAGAAAGTTGCAACTGTATATGGCTCCTCAGTTCCTGCCACGTAAACATGTTTGGTTACAAATTACGCCATATTTGTTAGGGGCCAGTATTTTATAAAATTCTAAAATTTTTATAAAAGAATTATGTCACAAAATGCTACTAGAATAGATAGAGACAAGGTTAGCCAAAAATGAGTTATACTAAACGTAGCGCAACGCGCACATCAAGAAACAAGCACACACTTAAGCCTGCACAATGAATTTCAGAGCTTGCTCATCTTATAGATGGCAATAAAATTTGTTTCCAAAAACGTATGCTTAGCTTGGATACTTTTCATTCTTTTATTTTCAGTCATGTGAAACAGAAACATGTGAAGCTCACTGGGGTAGTAAAAATTCTCATTTGAAGCAGTAAGCATATGTGATCTGGCTAGTGAAAAATGTAGTTAGCGCTTATCAAAGGTTCAGTGATAAATATTATCGGGGCATTAATCTTCATGACTCTAGGATTTAGTTTCATCTACTAAAAATCATATTTAAAAACACAAGTCCAGAAAATAGGATAATAATGGTAATAATGCAAATGACCGTCGCCCTGCTTCATTGAACTGACGGCTTCACTGCTGTTAATAGTCGACAGAAATAACCAAGATGTAAATGATATTGACTTAGGGAATGTAAAAGTGAGTTAATTTCTGATTTTATAACAGGCTTTTCATAAAAATCAAGCTACAGTTTTAGAGCAACAACTCTTTCATCCTCTCAGGATTCGCATTAACAAACAACAGACAGACATGGGTACATGGGATAAAATAAGGCACCGTAATAAATTGATATTATTATGAGTAACAAATAGTTAAAAAGATTCTAAGCGCAGGTGAGATATGAACCTAATTATGGTTTCATAAGCAACTGCCTTTTGCAGCCTAAGGAACAGAGATTTGCGATCTGAAGTGAAACATTTTCCTTTTCCTTACATTCCCTAGAAGTATTGGTTTTGCATATGCTCGGGAAGCGGTTTGTATTCACGAGACACTGATGGATGAACTTGCAACTTGAGACATTTGATATTCCTTCGCCATAAATATAAATTACGATTCATAATTTGACTAATCTAGCTCATTTGAAGGAATCTCATAAGTAAATTATATTAGCCGCATGAAATAACCTACAACATTCGAGAGATCCAAGTTATTTTTCTAGGCTAATTGTTCGACAGGGAAAAACTTCCGGTCCGTGCAGTCCAATTGTTTTCCCCTCTCTTATCGTGAAATTTTTCGCTTTTTTCAACGAAGGGAAGGGGATTTTACACTTTTCTTCAAGACAAAATTTGATATGGGAACGCATTTCCTTTTTCACATAAGTGATGAGGCACGGGTTTTCTCCATTTACCACGGACGTCAAAAATGCCAGTGAGAATGGACCGCAACTCGCTCCATCTATTTGGTGTTGTACTCCTAGACACTGTATGAGAATTTGCCTTATGTTCTTCACGTTCGCATTTAATTTTTCCAAGTACTTTATCACATCAGGACTTGACGGACAATTCAAAGAGCACAGGGACTGGACGCGCGCTACGTCTTCTTCAGCTCGGTCGCGACACAATGCGTTAGTCACGACGATCCAATGACTCCCGGTGTCACTAGCTTTTTTGTAACCTTTTTTACTGACCTTTACCGCACATTGCAAATACGAGGTATTTAATATTTGCACAAACAGCTCTGTGTGACAACCCTGCGGCTTCGGTTCGAAAACCGCCAGGGGGGAGTGAATTCTGTATTGTTGGTTCTCCCTGGGAATAAGAGTACAAAAGGCATCAATCTCGTCACTGGGAAGCCAACTCGTTGCTTGAATGATATTTTGCTTGTTTTGAGTTGTCAGGTTCAAATCTTTGAGCCACCAAATCTTGCTTGATGTACTTCTGTCTTTCGATTCACAAGTCCCGACACATATGAGGTCTTTTGTATAATTTCTTTCGGGTTCATTATCCGTATAGGATTCAGACTTAATGTTAGATGTTTTTTTCCTTTTTGTTCGTATCAGGAGGCTTGAATATGAGATCAACTGCAATTATTCCCTGCTGAGTGCTGAGACAGGTATCAGAACCTTGTTTTTCTGTGATGCATTTACTTCGGTTATCAAGAAAGAATACAGGGGCCAGGTTTTGTACAATGCTCTCATGTTGCGTGTCATTGGAGAATTTCACCTTTTTTTTGCAGTATTCTTTTTGGGAGACATCGAAAGGGTTCTACTAACACGAATTTTTTTTCAGTTTCAAAATTGCATGGGCATCTTGGGATCGACCATGCAGAATTTTATTAAATTTAGCTCGAGCTTTCTCAGTGAAAGATTGTGGCAGAGATCCCTGTCCCGACCAGCGCTCTACATGCTCGTCTTCGCCTTCATTAACCACCTTCTTCTTGTGTTTCTTGTAATCGAGCGATGCTTCTTTCGCTTTACCCTTCGCTTGTGTATGCATAGTACGAATGAACTCTGCTGGTGATGTTCGATTTCCTTGTAGTATGTCCTGTTTCACAATCTTGTGCCAGCCTTCTACTAATCCATTTGTCTTTGTTAATCCATGCACTCCACGCCAGAGTGGAGTGAATGGCATGCAAAACGTCAATACGTCCTGCAGCATTTGAGGGGAATAAAAGGATTAGGTAGTGTTCCTTCAATAGTCATGTCTTTCTTTACCGTGACAGTCACGAATTTTTGACCCACTGCACACTTGTCGCAGTATCTTCCGGTGTCTTCTATTTTCAATGCGTTTGTAGGCTCGAAGTCGTTAGGGTCCAGGTCAATGGAAACATCACGAGTTATGAGAGGTTCAATTCCCTCTCCAAGGAAAGGACTCAGCAATAGTTTAGATAATTTCCTGAAGACTGCGTAGACATGCTGTTTTGAATGAGCTTCTACCATATCGGCAACATACTGCTTAATTATGCTTCGTTCCTCAGGCTTCATTTTTGGGAAGAATTTCTTAAATTTCTCAGCAATGGTCTTCATGAAGTGCGCGTGGCAAAGCTTGACCTGTGTATAATTCAGTTCCGCCTCATCGCGGGACTCATCCAAAGTCGGTGAAGATATGATGGTAGATCGCCCAGCTTTGGGGCAGCAACTATTGCATGTAAGGATGCAAAACTATGGTCGACTACTATGCACTTCGGTGTGAACTCTTTCCCATTAACTAGTCTATAGTTTTGTACGAGGTTTACGAGCATACCTTTGATGCAGCTTAATTGTAGTATTTTTTTTTTAGATAACATAGAGATTGCTGCTAATGGCGAATCACCTTGTTTTTTTTTTAAACTACCGCATGATAGAGGTAGCTGTTCGATTTCCACCTTGCATGATTTCCCCAGTGCCATCCAAATGGAAAGTGGCATCCGGGCTTTTAGCAAGCTCGCGCAGCTCTCCATCGGTTTGAAGTATCATTTTAGAGTTTATCGTATCGTTTTCTTGCACAAAACCTTGGATAATTTTTTTATTTGCTTTGTCAGAGGCTTCAAAGCCCTCAATGGTTAACTGTAAGTCAGAGTTGTCATCCTGAGAAAGTTTATTGAGGTTCTTCATCATCTGTCTAAGTTTCCTGATACGATTCAGTTACGAAATTTTCGTGGTATCCGAACCATCTCCCAAATTGGCAAATTGTTTATAGTAAAAACTCGACGCGCCTTCTAGTAAGACAGCCTGTCCAATGCGTCGTTTTTCCTCTAGTTTGGCCTGTTTCTTACCAATTTTATGGTTCTTACTTGCTTCGTGTGCTTCCAGCAAATAGACTGTACAACTTCCCGCTATTTCTTCCTGCCCGTTGAAACAGACAATTTTTTGCTTCAGGTCACAGAGCGGGTCTTGGCAGCGAACTAGGAAACTGAAAACGGGTTGCCCTGCAAAATGTGAGCTTGGATAAAATTTCCTCTTGTAAAATATGCAATGACACTCTTGGTTGAGATTTTGGATGCCTTTCAACAGAGCAATGTGCCTTTCATGTCCTCGTTCATAAATATGTTTATTATGGCAACCGTTCAGCATTACAGTAAACCGTTCTTTCAAACGATAAATCTGATTCTTCTTTGCTCTCGTGAAGCTTTCGAAATTGTCTTCAACAGTTCTTTTTTTGCGCTGCCAGTTGCCATCCCATAAAAATGTTTTCTGTCGTGCTTTCGAAATTCCGTTCACATTTTCCGGACAAGTTTTGTTTCTTAACATTGTCGTCGGAGCCTTCATTTTCTGAAACGTTTACTTCACTTTCATCGGCGTCGTCATTCGCAGAATCATTTTCGCCCAAGTATTGTGTGTTGACGTTGTCGTCGGAGCCTTCATTTTCTGAAACGTTTCCTTCACTTTCACCGGTGTCGTTGCGTTGACGATTCCGGTCATTACAAAATGATGTCCCCTGCACCTGCGTTGGGTCGAAAGACCTGGAATTGGATTTAAGGGAAAACCAGCTATGCAGTGGATGGTTGGTAATTCTAAAAAAGTACGTCATGTTCATTCTGGAGCCCATCATTGGTGCAATTGCTAATGCTTTTATAAGTAAGAAATTCTCCAAGCTCAATAGAATAAAGGAACTCACATATGAGGATTTCTCCGTAGCTACTGCTGCTGCTGCTGCAAATTCTGAGTGGAAGAATTCATTCAGAGGGACCGCGCCTGCAGGGGTGTCTGGGAGAACCTTGCACTGGCGCTGGAGAGGAAAAGTACCGAATACTAGCAACGTACAGCTTTAAGAACGGTCTTCATTTGTGACTCTTCGGTGTATCAAGCATAAAGAGAAAGCGAGAGGGAGGGAGACGAAGAGATAGAAGAAGGGAGAAGAAGAGGGAAAAGTAGGGAGGTGAAACGAGAGGGGAGAGAGGAGTGAGAGAGGGAGGGAGCGAGGGAGGGGAGAGATAGAGCGAGAGAGCGAAATTGCAGAAGTCAGTGTATGATTAAGTGAAAAAATGCTCACGAAAAAAGCAATGCATGGTATTCCTCATGCCGGTGACACGTTTGAAGTTTCGTTTCCGATATGATTTGTTTACCCTCGCCGCTCTAACATAATGTATTGTTTACATATTGGGCTGTAAAACGGCCGTCTTGCACCTCCGTGCAGCAAGCTAGTGCTTTGTAACGTGAATCGAGAACAACTTCTCGCATTATTGTTATATCGTCGTCGATTAAAGAGAAAGCGAAAAATACACTTATTTGCAGGGTTGCGGAGTCGGAGGAATTAATTAGCGACTCCGGCTTTAACTCAGACTGCACATCTTCTGAACTTTGGGACTTCAACTCTACCTATTCACAATTTACAAGATGACTATTTTATTTTTCAATGTTTGTAGGTGTTGCAATGTGTACATATGTTTACCATATTCTTTTTTTTCGAACGACTTCATATACAACACTATAAATTCCCATCCTATACACTTGATGCATAACATCTAGTAAAAAATTTGTTCTACGAAAACTCCTAAAACATATATCCTTAGTTTGTGAATTCTAATGCTAAAGCGGAGTATAAGCGGTAAGTAGGCAGAGTACTTTTGAAGAAAAATAAACACAAAAAAATTATACTGATCGTTGATTGACATTTTCGTGATTTGAATTTGTTTCAGCATTAGTCTTGAAAATGGTACTGTGAGGTTTATCATACCTATGCTCAGATTTGAAGAAGAAGCGCCGTTTCTATTAGAAGACTTTCGTTTGCCCTAACTAAATAAAGTATGAAATGCACGAAAGTACAAAATGAACTTGAAAATGGGAATATAAATTAACGTGCTTATAGAATTATGAAATCATCAATGCACATGCTCAAAAGTTCAAAAGAAAAGATTCAACTCAATACATGTTTTCGTGTCGAGCTTGATGGAATAAAACGTTCGATTTTTACAATTGGAAACTCTTCAACTAATTAACAAAAATATCACGGAAAATTGAGGGCACCATAGTTTTAACTAAATGCGCACTCGTTTGTTTCTGTGAGTACAAAAGCACTCGAACATTCACGTGTCAAGAAACACGAAAATATCGAAACATTAATGAAGACGCGTTATGACCACCTAAGCCGTCGCATTTATACATGAGCATTTACGATGGCACAGTTACACTCTAAATAATAACCAATCTTCAAAGGATTTCAGTGTAAATATAAAGAGGTCTAATTACATACAATGTACCCCCTTCGTCACTACATTCAACAAGTACGAGCGAGCAAACACGAGCCATTGCGGAATACGCTAAGAGTTTAAAATTTCTTAAAGCATCGTGAGTCGAGCCAATGTGAGTCATTCAAATAGACTCGATACTGGGTGCACCGATGTAACTTACAACATTGAAGTGCTCAATACGCACGTTTAAAATTAAGAGAGCGACATCAGCCCGAATTTAAGCTTCAACATGTGAGACTATGCAAGTCACACCATAAATTATTCATGTAGTGCAAATGGGTCAGCCAACAACACAGCGTTGCACACACGTCTAAAACGAAAATATTTTCAATTAAATAATTACATTTTCACTGCATACAATACAATTCGTGGTAATCATTAGCTCGATCATAATAACCATATTACGAATTTCAATTGCGAGAGTACTATATGGTTCAGTACGCGCGGCACAAATGTTGTGTTTGCCCAAGAGACTTTAATGCCTTTGACATTTTCTCCCGCACAGATCAACGTAAAAAATTGAAAGAGAATGAGAGAGAAAGGGGAAGGAAAAAAAAGATATATAGAACAAGGAAAGAATACTGCACCCTATGTTAGAAAATATAAATTATAAGCTCTCAATGTTAATACTTACACGTAAAATTTTCTGAATTTGGAAATTGAATCATGGGCTTGATTTCTTTAGCCTTTCGAATCGTCTCATTTCTTTTTAGATCTCCTATAACGAAATTGCGCGATAAGTTTCCGGTAAATTTCTATTTTAAAATCGATACTATTGCCATGAAGCGTTTTCAAATAGTTTATTTCACTCTCCATCTTGAATCTTAAAATTCTTAAAAGATTGTCTTTTTCTTCTTTCTAAATTTCTATGTCAATCTTTTAGTATTAAGTAACCTCTCACGGTTACTTACTCAGTGCAACCGGGGTTACTCAGTGCAACCGGGGCGCACTGAGTCTAATATCGCAGGACTTCTACCCCGCCCACCCCTCTCCCTCCACCTCCGAGTTGCTACATGAAGTTGCCATTCGCGCCAATTTTTTAACTATGTAGTACTACTGAGGTTTATTAGCCTATCTGTTCGTTATACAGTTATTATTAATCACTGCATTATAACCACTACAAGTACTAAGTTAGTAGATCCTACAGCGGAATACCAAAGTTAACCTGCATTAAATCATTATAGTAAGTTTTGACAACGACCGCTGGTGTTTGGCCATTCGACCCTCCATCTCGGCACTCAAAAACAGGGATTCTCTAATATTTTTAACTTAATCGTAAACTAACTGAACTTGGCCTACCCTAACCCAACCTAACCTAACCTAACCTAACCTACCTAACCTAACTTATGTTAACTTAACCTAACCTAAATTCCCCTAACCTAACATTGCTGTAGCTGCTCGGAGGTGGAGGGAGAGGGGTAGGCGGTGTAAAAATCCTGCGACATTGGACTCAGTGCACGAAAGTCACTGTCCTGTTCTGATTGTGCGCGTGCTTATAAGCTTCAACACAATGTTGACTGGTATGTTTGTTGCATTTCTAAATACCACAGCTAATATATTTCATCATAGAAATAATTAATAGTTTCATTCTTGTGATAGTCATTGAATTGACAGCAGAGTTACCTCACAACGCCTGTATTTTGCCAGCTAATTAGGTGGAAGACGTCCTATTTCTTAGCCATATTGCACGCCAACAAAGCATGTTATTGTAGCGATGCAAACAAAAAAATTCAGACAGGGTTCTTTGACACTTCTAGTTACAAAAGGTGCTAAAGGCGAAAGGAAGAAGCTATAAAATAAGTTTTAAAAAAATTCAAATAAACAAAAGAGTACAGTTGTTGACTTAAAACTTGCAATATATGTTCGTATTCTCACTGTCTTTCTTAGACGCTGTAACACGGACATATAATTTGATGTAGCTGCGATCATGCCTAGAATTCCGTCACCCGAAATTGAAGCACTAGGGTTTCTTGCACCTGAGTGTCAAGGAAAGTTTATACATATTAATAAAGGCAAGGTATTTTTTCCAAAAACCTCTGAATTTCCTCACCCGCCCTTTTGAAAATGAATAAATTTGATAACTTTACGATAAACTTTATGAGTTGATGAGTGAATGTGATTGCAACGAAGTCTCTGAGAAGCATTTGTGATGTAACAAGGTTGGATAAAATCCGTAATAAAAAGATATAACGAAAGTCATGTGTGAGGAAAGCCAGAAAGTCATCAGAGCGAGTGGATCAAAGTGTTGGGTTAGATTGAGCATGTGGGAAGAATGGCTGAAGCGCGTGAATGGATGGAAAATTAAATGAAAAATAGATAATTATACCACGGATAGGTAAACATATTATTGCACTTCTTGCAGCATGGCAGATGATTGCGCACCGAGTGTGGAAGAGCCAACGACACCACCTCGAAAAAAGGAAAGCTCCACGTGAAAGCTGAAAACTATCAGCAGAAATTCAAAGATTTGTGGACAACGGAACCTTAGTTTGAAGGATAGTTAGCCAAGTCCCCAAAATCAACAAAGCAAAAGGATGTGGCGTATGGCAAGGTTTATCGAACCGATATTTCTTGTGGGAAATCGATCGGAGATCAAGCGTCCCATGCTCTCAAAGACACAAACAACGATCCATAGTGGCAAAGAAAACCCCATCAATTGCCAGCTACGTGCTATCCAATGATCCTCTTGAAAATCGTGCTCGTAAAGTGGAACTGCAAGTTTGTGCATTTTTAGCCAAGTACCACCTACCTATCTCTTTGTGTGAGCCTATTTTAGTTTGATGAAAACAATGTTCCCGAATCAGGAGTCACTGAAAAAGGTGCGCCTTGGAAAACAGTGGACATCGACAGGTATTTGGCAAACATCTTGTACGTGATATCATCCGGTATATCAAACCAGCATTCTAACGTCGTTCAACTGGCCTTCCCTCCTGACGCTCATGCAGTATGTAACACAGCTCTAATTCATACTGAGGGAGCTCTGGAAACCAGTCCATTTACCTTTTAGTTAATTTATAGGTCATAGATCTGGATTAGCTGTTTTAGGGTAATCTGGGGTAATCATCACCCTTCAGCTAGGGTAATTCGAGTTGCCTCGCGTGGAAACCCTACTCTGATTTCGCTTCACGCAGTGGGGCGCTGCCACAGGTCTACGCTCCTCGGGCAGCGCGCGCCTCTTGAGCTCTACTACTTGAAGGAGCGGCCTTCTAAGCAAGTCCTTTATGGTGAGTTGGGAAGCAATCTCAGTGCGGTGTTCTCTTTCCATCTCAGTGCTTCGATTGTTTCTGATAATTGCCAGCGCGAACGGATATTATGACTTATTTTCAGTTCGAGTCGTATACCATTATAAACTTTAGTCTCAAACTGCTTAAGGTCTTTGCAGCCTCGTTGCCAGTTTAGTTGATTTGCTAAATACCATTGCTTGAACTGTTTTTTATTCGGCTGCTGCAAGATATAAATTCAAATACTTAAATCTTTTCTATGCGTGAAAACATTTGTGAAGTTTAAGTATGAGCAGCTTCAGCGTAACGTTTATTTCCTCGCGACTCAGGGTTTTCATATTTCTAAACAATTTCTCTTTCTAAGGTACGAGTAATTAGCTCGGACTTCTGGGAACGAACTAGAGGAGTGCGGAGGGTTATCGCGCTGGCCCACTTCTAACCCCGGGCTCCTGCCGCTGCGCCACGGGGGGCGAACCATGCGAGCCGCTCTGCTTAATGACCGCATTTTGTTTTCATTATATTCTTTGGCTGCCGCGTGTAGTTTTGCTCCTTAGGTGAACCTTCTCTAGATTCCTTTTTAAAGACCATAGGCTAGGCAGTGTTATCAATACATCGAAGTGAACCGTGACTTGTAAAAAATGAAATTTAAAAGAGCACCGTGGAGTGCCTTTTGGTTCCATTAATGAACTCTAATGAGTTCTTTTCTAACTTTTCAGCCTTACGAAATAGTCCAATTTCCTCACGCGTAAGTTTGTTCAGAAATGCTCCTAACATTTTTGTACTAAAACACTGTGATTCATTAAAATTTATATTTCTGTCTGATTATAAATGCAACGTTTCGACGTATCTAACGTCATCCTCAGGCTGAAGAAAAAATAACAATACAGAATAATTTTCAGTCACATTGTGAAAAACGCAAAACTAACACTTAAGTAATATAGACTAGATATGCAATCACAAAAGACGAAGGCGACTAGACAAAAAAATCAAATTTTCACAGAAAAAGTAGTATGACTAGAAATATTGTACATAAACAGCGATGTTCATGACACGAGAGACATGAGCAAAATGGTCGAGCAGCCTCGTCAGACCTAGCAAGCTGAAGTTTTGCTAAACAGTTTAAGAGCAAAGAAGTCATTAGTATTTTCGTTTGGAGAAGGTTTAAGTTCATGAATGTGTAATGCTTCGATAATATGAATTTGATCTTTTTTAACAACATTATAAAGAATTTTAGTGTTAGGGAACAGATCTTCATTGGATGGTTTGCAACTATGGTCAACACGAAAATGATTGAAGATGGAACCTTGATATTTATGGGCTGTTAATCTTTGCTTCAGGGTCATTCTGGTTATTCCAATGTAACGTTTATCAAGAGACTTACATTCTCTTCTGCTACATTTAAATTGATAGATCACACCGGCCTTGTCCAGATCGTTGACCCCAGATGCAGACAGATTATTTTTTACTAATTGGTCACTGATTTTTCGATCTTTATAATACACGCAAATTTTAATAGAAGTTTCTGGATTTACTGCCTTAACAAAGGTTTTAACTATGTTTTTGAAGACTCGTTCGTCAATTTTATAATTATCATGCATTTGGTTTTCGTAAAAAATATTGATACGGTTTTATAATCAGACATTTTATAATCAGACAGAAATATAAATTTTAATGAATCACTGTGTTTTAGTACAAAAATGCTAGGAGCATTTCTGAACAAACTTACGCGTGAGGAAATTGAACTCTAATGAGATGAAGAAGAAAAATTTTGATGGGCTCTTCTTGTACATGAAATTTTTTTTCAGAGTATGAATGGATACCTTTGAATTTGTATACAAAAGATACCCCTCTTCAATTTGAATACCCGTAGAATCAATCCGTTGAGCTTAAAATCTTGTAGTGTCGAACTATCGACACAACTCGATGTATTTTCAGAGGTAGCTGCAAACAGCCAATGTAGGAGCTACAGTATCAGAAGCCGTGAACTTCTACGGAGCAAGGGAAAGTAAAAGCACAGCAAGGCTCCTAATAATTTACTGATTCCGTCGGTGACAGACTTTCCTTAAAACTAGCAATGCCCGGAAGTCAAACAAGGACTTTCCGGAGCTCATTAAGTTCGTAAAGGCAAGACACCATAAAGGACTTCCGTCGGTCAGAGTTCCGACCGTTTTATGGCTCTTCCGGCTCCAAGACCCAGCGAGACAAAGACAACGGGCTGTGCTCCCTTCACACGGCACATCCCGAGATATAACAAATCTGTTTATTTTTCTTTACTTAAGAGTAATTAAATGAAATGTAAATTAGTGGAAGTCGTTCAGTGGCTAAATGTTAGATCAATCCACCAATATCGTTCACTACGGCACTCTGAAAACCGTATAGCTAGATTAACCAATGTTTTATTGTTCAGCCCCTCATCGATGTTAACGAATAATATAAAGCGTATTTGTTAGACAAAATTTCCCATCAAATGTGAGCACGAACGTCCCTAAATCCCACTGCATTAGGCATAAAAGTTACATTGCTTGGCTATTTTGTACATCAGACATTAACAAGGATGCAGAGCATTTAAAATACCGGACGGTGCTGAAAACTCGCGAGAAGAAAAATAGCACCGGTGTTGAAAAATCAACTTTAACGGACTTGGCTAATATATAACAGGATTTTGGTTTGAATGAATTACTTTAGCCCAAAGCTGACTGATAGCTTCTTTTCATGAAACATTAAATGTTCAAGGTCACATTCCCTTTATTGAATAAGCGCTAGACAGCTCCCAATGTAAAAAGAGCTCTGGAAGTTGCTCTCATGACCTTGGAACGCAGGTTGTCAGGTTCAGCATGGATCATTTGTTATTAAATGAGCGTGTGAGATAAATAATATCACCTAATTTGAGTTCATTCAGTTCGTAAACATTAGTAGCTGAACTATACAGAATCGTTTTCAATTTAAAAGGTAAAAAATTAATGGAGTACTTAGATCGATATGCTGTTTAGACGTGTAGTTCTAAATCTTTGTGTAGAGGGGTTCTTTTGTTTAAGTGTCTCGCTTTCGAAACAATCTGTGTTTATCACGTCATTTCTGCAAACAATTCTGCTACGATCGCTCTCCAATCAAAATTAATATGTTGCCAATCCCAGCGAACTTGTTGCACAGGAAAAAACGAAGAGATAAGTAGTTTATGAAGGCTGATGTCACAATTATGATTTTTTGAGAGAAGAAAATAGTTTATTCTTAGTGCTGCGAGTTCTACCGGCTGCCTTGCGTGCGTTCACCTTCGATACGTACAGCCACAAGTAGTACACCGTATTATCTAAGTAATCATCGATATACCTAAGGGATGTCTTCTTCATTCTATCATTAAGATGGCCGGAAATAGCATTGACTATTGAAAAGAAGAAAGGGTCAAACAAAACTTCCACTTTCATCTGTCAAACTCATCGCTATCTCCTGATGGTGAAACAAGAACTGATTGCAGACTCGGAACACTCGCAAAAATATAATATTGAGCAGCAAGTGGTCCCCACTATTAGCAGTCGAGAGTTCATGCGGACAGAGCTGGCGATAACTTAAATTCTAGTTCATCGCAAAATGCCTATTTTTATAGGCATTTTTCTTATATGCAGCTGAGAATAAAAAGAGAAAAAATTGATCCAGAAGCAGCTACTGATCCCAGCTCTTCCTCATTGGGATCCCAAAAGCCTCTAATCAGTTCTAATTGGCGGCCATTGCGACAAAATTGCGCGTGATTAGCAGAGCTCATGCGAGCGTTGCCAGTAGAGATTGGCTCGATATTGCCGAGCAGTGAGGCCGATCACGCAGCCAATTTGGAACCCCGACCCGTCGGAAGCTCGTAAATAATGCATGTTATGAACTCCACTGACGAACACAATACTTGGAACCTGTCGTAAAGTGTATGTAAATATCTGTGTCTTCTTTAGGCGTCGAAATTCCGGGCAGCATTAGTGAAATCTAGCTGGACGAGTTATGATAAATAATTTCATTTAATTGAGATGCTTTGGCAAACCCGACTAGCATGTGTCAGTAAATTGGTTGAATGAATGAGGCTAATTTAAGCAAAATGAAATACCTCGTTTGTAACTCTAACAACCGGAGTGCAGCCCAGCACTCCGCATTTGTATGCAGTTAATGCCACGCGTGTGGTCCGATATATATATGTCATATTGGAAAATGGAAAATATGTATGGTAATTATTGAGATGCTCAAAGGAGTCATGCAAAAATCGCAGAAAGATCGACGTCACACCAGTAGATGCCTGCCGCGCTGCCACACCGCTTGAAAGTACGAGCTACGGTAGTTGAACTACTCGTCCCCGAGTAGTTCAACTGTCGAGTAATGCCGGCCTTTGGTGCCCGAATTTAGCAAATGTCACCGATGAGAATAAATGTAATCGACGTCTGATTACTCTAAATTTCTGCACAGAAATTTATGCAATGACTCATAAATCTGTCCTCGTATTAGACAGAGGGATACTATAAGGCATTCCTATTTGTGGGGAAAGGAAGAAAAACACCTTATTTCCCAAAAAGGTGGTACAAAAAGAATCGTTTACTTCTAAAATTCTGATCATAAAGATCCCTAGTGAAAATTGATACAACGGTATCGTCATACCTATGTCAATTGTCAAAACAAATGATTGATGGAAAAGTATGAAAAAATGCATTCCCTCTGCGGCGTTTCTCTGAGTTTAATAATTCCTGTAAATACAATCAATGAAATAATAAAAAAGCATAACACCACACAGGAGCGCAATGATAAAAACACTCCTGTTAATCTGTAATACATCGACTCTTCAAACATTGTACTAGGTGCCTGGTCTTTATCAACCCACTTTGCGCGACCTGTTTTCCGGTCATAGACAAGCTTCTCGCTAAAGCGCCCTTACGTTGAAACACTCGCTAAGGAACCTGCGATATCAGAGAGCAATGCAGAAAGAAAATAAAGGTGTATTTAAATAACTTTGCTTCTAAGACTAAGAGGTCGAGATTAGAAATTATTTTTCCGGTCCTCCGTATTAACTAGTAAACCAAATAACTAAGAAGTTCGGAGAAATATTTGACACGTCACAAATTGTGATATTTCCTACACAAATAATTCTGGCACAAAAACAATTCACTGGAGTTCACGGGAGTCAGGAAAATGAAAAGGATTGTTGCATAATGTAATCCAAAACATTTTTCGACGTAATTGGAACAATAAATTGAGTACCTATATAATGCTCTCATAATATACTCAGGAGAGTCAGAAACGAGAAATTGCCCCACGAGGCTAACAATGCCATTATGCGACATGAATAAAGAGAAAGCAGTTAATGCCAAAAATGGAATTACATATGATGAATTACATTGCATTTGAAATGTCTTAATATAAAAGTCTTCAGTTGATAAACATATACGAATGTCATAACAGCCAATGTTTAGGTTTTTACAAGGGCTTGAGAGAAAAACATTAGAAATGTATTCCCACTGCAAGTTATTTCAAGTTTGGAAACAAATAAAATGTAAAAATGTAAAGATGAACACTGTGGGGGAAAACGCTTTTGACAGTCTCCATGTGCGCTTTAGCTTTTGCGATATCAGGGAATAATTTTAAAAGTGGAATAGTTGGAAGTAGATGATTTTGTACTTAAAACCTAAAGGTCGAAATGGCATAAAACGGATATCATTTTTTTGAGTGAGCGTGCGACGATTTCTGACAGAGAAATCGACAGGGAAGTGAGGAATGCTCATTTCATTAATATTTTCTTGGTGATAATGAGCCATACTGTAGATTTTCTACTGAATTTCGACCGAAATCTCACGGTAGTTTTTCTCCCTGCTGATTTTGACTGTTCCTATGTACGTGGTGGGATGCCGATGATTTATAGATGAGAAGGGCATATCACACTCGGCTTTTGTAACATAAAATAGCTATGAAAACCTCATTTTGTATGTACTTATAACAGTCAAAGCTAGGTAAAGGGAAGAGAGTTTTGATTATAATTTATCAATGGGTGAGAAATGATTGATGATACGATAAACATTACTTTAAAAGCTGTCGATCTAGATAAATTATACATTTCATTTTGCGATTTGGCTTTATTATTAAAGAATTCCATTTCATCATCTTGGTTTTGGGAGTTTTTGAAATTTGAGCTAAATGGTGAAGTAAGTCTCAAATAGATCTAAGAGCAATTTGTTGAAGGAAATGGTGAGTTTCTTCTCGCGTATACTATGTCAAGCGCGTACATCATTGTATGTATCAATATCTGTTACAGCATTTGTTCGAAGCGGAATTAGGTTTGTCCCCATTTTTTTCCACAAACGTGACTCTTTGTGCAATCGCAGACCCCAGCAAAACTTACAACATAAATACGAGAAAAGGCATGATTGGTCATGATAAGTTCTTTGATATTAGTGAGGCCAAAGGACCAGAGGCACACATCTCAGGAGCAGATGATGTGATTTTTTAATTGAGGCATTCGGTCAATTGTATCATAGAGCTCATCGAAACGTCCAAAAGTTATGATTTGAATTTTACACAAGCTATAAGTTCTTTTAAACGCTGTGAGACTATTATCTCTGAAAAGATAAGTGTCAAGGAGTTGTTTACGGTTTGATTTGAAACATTGTGTTGTATAAGTTGGGTGGATCTCTGCGGTAAGATCAAAAGAACCTAAATGCGAATTCAATTTAAAAAGTGGCTCTATTATGAGCCAAGTATTTGAAGCGGCGATATCATATTCAGATATTGAAAAAGTGCTTGGAGGTGGTACCCGCTTTTTTGAAATTCAAATTAAGGGGGCCGCTGTTTGTAAGAGAGGTTATTGTTGAACACGTCAAAGGTTTGTAAGAATGAAATTTGTAGTGGATGCGAGCATTCGTCAGAGGTAGAATTTCTGCTTGTACTGCTCTGCACTGAAAGACTAGGGTTATTGGTTTGTTTCGTTACCTGAAGGGCTTTAGTATTACAGTCGCTCAATCAATGCGTTGTTGTCTAAACGAGCCTTCTTAAAATGTAAAATGTAACCCATTTTTCGTTAGCCGTGATGAAAGTTTTAAACCCATAACACCCTTTCAAATTCGACGCCCAACACTCCAGGAAGTCACCACATAATCTTTTGCATTTTGAGCCTCTGCCAGCAGCGTCTTGAAGAATCGGCGCAGAACGACAAGCACTCCATTTTTCAACTCTCTTCTTCACGGCACAATTTGTTCATCTCCGTACTTTACTCTGGGAATTTTCTTCATTTGAGTTTCGCAGAGAGATCGTACGCCATGTCAGCTGAGTAGAAGTCAACCTCTGCGCGGCCTGCGTTGGGCAGCCGCTGACCCTTGAAGCCTCCACTGCACCTGCTCCCTGTGCGCCGTAGACCCGTTAGTTCAGACGTATGTCGAACTCATACAAACTTTCCTTCGATGTCTGACGTGGTCAACACTTGGCTAGCTTCGGTGAACCTGGGTTAGGGTAAACTTCCAAATCCGGCTTACGATGTGGGTTTTTCCCGAACTAAACAATAGCCTTGTTCCTGTATTGAGGCCAGGGTACGTACTCCCTGATTAATTAGTTGAATATAATCTGTAGGTGTGCCAATGATACCATAATTGTATTTCGAATATTTATTTTGCCATAGATAAGAATCACTTCGAATTTGTCAAGACTGTTATATTCATATGTATGTACGACATGAATGAAATTACCTGTGTAAAAAGTATAGCCAATTGATTTGGGGTTCTAATTGATATGGGGTTCTAATTGATTTGGGGTTCTAATTGATTTGGGGTTCTAATTGCTTCAGGGTTCTAATTGATTTGATATGGGGGTTCTGGTTCTTTAAAGTGTGCGTGGGACTCGGCGGGTTGGGAGGTTGTGCCGTCTGCTTCGCTCAGCCATGTTTCTTCGTTTTCAGACGTCAGCTGTCAAACCGGCCCGCCACCCGTGGTGCTCTACATTCTCGCCGCCTGCCCTCAAGCTTCTAGTACAATTTTAACAAGAGTATCTATTCGTGCTATTAAATATTTTTATTCGTAATTCTCTAATGAAATCATTTAACCTACTTTTTTTCTGTTTCCTCGTAATTTTATTTGAACATACGGAAAGTCTATTACGGAAAACTATTACGGAAAAATTACTCCAAGAGAATTTTTCTAAAGTTGTTGCTAGTTTGGTAATAAGGACTTGCATTATTTCCATTACTAGCATTACAATTATACATGAAAACATTTTTCTTAAGTTCAAGCTTGTTATGTATCCCATTTTCCTCACAAGCGCCAAACAAAATGTTTACATTTTTATCCTCCGTGACCGATGAAATTTTGTTTCATATTTTTCACTCTGTAGACGGTGGATCATCCCTGGTAAAGTCAGGAATGTAGAGTTGAGGATCGAATACCGCGTCTGTGTACTTTTGGGACTTGTTTCAGGTGCGTACATTGTTGGTGTTGAAACGTGATCATTTGAGACTTGAGTGCTACGCCTGGATTTTTACCAGAGTTGAATGACTCTGATTTTGCGGTCTGTAGCTCTTGTTAATATCAGATTTCTTGACAGAGATGCCACTGTCATTTTGAGAGTTTTGAGACTCATGAGTTATTGATGTTATGGCTGAGGCTTTTGGATTCCACATTTCCGCTTTATGGTTGGTGCAGAGGAATTCCGTTTTTTACTCAAATTTTCACACAGAGCTGAGCTGGAGGATGACTATTTTTCAGATGAAACAACTTCCCGACTAGTTGAGTGAGGCGCACATCGGTACATTGTGTATTTATTTTGCGGGGTGTATTTATTGAGAGAAAGGTAATTTGATCTTGTTTACTGAGTAGGAGTTAAGGGGTAGTAAACTTTTAACTTGGCTATTGAAATGTGAGTAAGGACTAGCTGGTCATTAAGATTCAAAAGTATCGGCCTTTTGAAGTTTGAGGGAAAGAAACTGTTAGCGGGGAGACGGTGTGGCAGAAGGAGGGTTAAAGGCGGAAGTTCTTGAGAGAACAACGGCGCGTCATCTTAGCGAGGATTGGTCTTTGCGACATTTTATGATATCGGTGCATTCGTTTCTTTTTTTGATTCATAAAACTATGCAGATTACCATAGTTTGCAACAAATGTAGCTTTCGGAAGTAGGAGAAGTACGACAGTTGTTTAAATTATGGAAAGTTTCAGGTCGACGTAGTTGCAGCGAAAGTAAATTTTCATTAAGATCCTAGATTTTATAATCAGGTAATGCCAATAACAGGATGAAAACACATGAGTGTTGATTTTTATGATTGACTGAGATTATGATAACATACTTCTCCATGATTTTTTTTTGTTATCGTTCATGATCTTTCGCTGAAAAATGATTTAATTTTTGTCACTGATAGAAGAGTAACAAAATCTGTTGAGTGTGAGACCACTAAACGTGACTTAATCCACTTAAGCATTTTGTAATAACTTCGCTTGTTTTCTGTTTAGATAATAGTGGACTGCAGTATTGGGATTTCTCACAATAAACTAAGCAGTAATAGCTTTATCATTTTAATCCTAAGGTAAGGGTCACTGGAAAGAAAAGATACGATTGTGTTCACTATTCTGTGCATGAAAACACTGCAGATAACAAACCAATGCAATGATTTGTCTTCTCTTTGCTTAAGCATAGGCCTCGTTGTAGTTTCAAATTGTTTATAACTTGAGTTAATATCTGTTATCAAATATTATTAAACACCTGCTTACACTATACGCTATGAGAGTTGATCCGTTAGTGCACAGAGGATGTTCCAGAACAAGAATACCTTACTCGCAATATTTATTTTAAATTTTCGTTTCAAGCACTTCTATTGTATGAGAGTTTAGAATAATACAATTTAGTTCAAGTGAGATTCAGTAAAAAAGTTTTAGCAAGGACACGTGAAGAGCCTTGTTGATGCTACACCCATTGAATCTGAGGAAGATTTCGTGGCCAGAGTTGCAGTCTCTGCTGGTGAGATTTCTTAAATGCCAGACGTGTTTCCAAGTATCCGGCAGTCGCTAAGACTAAGATTTAGGTGGTGCATTGATGGAACGCATTATGAGGAATTTCTAAAGTAAATTTGGAATGAATAGTGCGAGTAATTGTGTCATTAAATTTCATCCTATAAAACAATAAGAATATCGGAAGCTATATCGGAAAAGCCTGAATTTTTTCGGAAAATTTATTTGTGAAGAAAAAATGTTCATTTCGTCATTTTCAACTACGTGTGTAATTTTGTTCCTTTCGTTCGAAAACACCATGTGAGTTCAGTTTACGTTGAATCAAGGACCACCATTAAAATACTCTAGAAATAAAATAGGAAAAACATTCATCTGCTGTTTAGGCCAGTCTGCCCCAGAACGCGTGGCGCAATGTAGTAAGACAATGTGTACGCTCTGCTGCTTAAGCCTCAAAGACATCGATGCTGCTTTGTGGTGAAATTATCACTTAGGCCACTCTAACAGTTTTGACATTTGATTTGTGGGTTAGGACACTCTGTATATTTGCCCTCTAATTCATTGTACACTAGTTATAAGAAAATTCAATTGATTTTATATATGTATTTTGAACGGATGAACAGGAATATCTTTCTTTTAAATTCTTTGGAAAGTTGTCTTTGTAAGACCGCTTTCGCTGCGCCTTACAGAGGTTCGCCGGTTTTCTGTTATCAATAATCGAACAATGGCAAAATCGTCTTCAGTTCTTTGTGTTATTCTTTTTCCTCAATTTCCTTTCCTTTCAATACTTCCATGTTTATTAAATTTTTTTACTGTTCCACAAACCGTTTTCTTATCGGGGGAGTTTCTTTCAGGAAACTTTTCGTCAAAAGCTCTTCGAACTTGTTCACATTTTTTAGTCGCTTTAAATTCTAAGACAATGACAATTAATTTATTTTCAGTCAGCTAAATTTTAGACGTCTTCAAACGTTGCAAATAAAAACTAAAATATCTATCTCAGAAATGGTTTACATAGTCTTGTGTATGTAGGATACAATTTTTAAGTATTATTAATAGCCCTTGAAATTTCAAATTATTAAGGCTATGTGCCATATATCTTCGACTTTCTTGACACAAAACATGTTGTACCCTGTTCATTTAACTTTATACTGTGCAGTACATTTTCTAAAGGTGTTGAAAATTTCATTTAATCTGAAAATAAAATTGAATTTTCAGTAACCTGAATCAAACACCCCAAAATTTTTCAATTTGAGCTGGAGGTATATACGTATGTGTGAAAATTGGGAAATTTGTGGAGCACCCTGTAAACCTTGTTTTTACACACAATGTAGAAGGGGCAAAAAGATTAAACAATAGTGAATGCAATGCTGCGAGGCGAGATGCCTATGCTAACTAATTTTTCATTGCGTATCTTTCCAAATACTTAAAAACTCTGAAAGTCTTGTTTGATTTTTTTCAGGTTGCTTGCTCTCTCATCGCAATCCACACTGCTTTAAGAATTAACGTTGGGCGAAATTCAAAGTCCAGCATTTAATAATAATATGATAAAAGATCCAACCTTTCCTTTCCTTTCTGCAAACAATAAAAGTCTTTCACTAACGTATTGGAAAAATTTACGTTTTCCTTAGTCATAATAATTCAACTCGCACTTTGTGGAGATGGTTTGTGGTTAATCTCTATTTTACTGAAAAAACCTCCCTTTGTCTCCTCAGAGAGTTTTCCTTTGAAATATCTATAATGTAGAGTTATTTTTCTCGAAGAAAAGCAGAAATATCGATCAATTTTAAAATTAAGAAATTATAACAACCTGACGATAGATGACCAGTGGCCATGTAAACTTTAAAAGTCTTAGAATTATATTGAATTGCTTGTTTTCTTGGCTCTCTTTTATAGTTGGCACCTACTTTTATTATTTCAGTAAGAACAAAGGACAAAGTTCTGAATCTGAATTATGTTACTTTCATAAAAGGAAATTATACACCCTGTTGTTGCTTATAACCCACAGGAAATTTGATTTTTCATTTAATAGATGATGCAAGTCTCCCACTAATACGTAAGGAGAAATGCCCGTTTTTTCTGGCCCAACTAATAATAATATTCTCGCACGCTCCGTTATGAATACGGTCTGCAACAGAAGTAAACATTAAGAAACATGTAAATTTTCCATTGGTTATTCAGAAATTTTTCTAGAAATTGGATAATTAAATAACAAAGAAATTTAGAGAGCTGCAGAAAAAAGTTGTCACTATCATTTGAAACACAGGTCATCATAAGCCATTTTAGATATCAAAATTTTGTTCCATGGGTAGAAATTATGAGGTTCAGTCCTACCCAAAGCCCTCTTTTTACGATTCCTTTGAACTCAAGTTGATGCGATCATCATTTTATTGTGAACATGTTTCAGACATCACTTTGCTATAGCGCGCTAACATTTACAGTGCTTCTGTGAATTACCTCAAAGAAAGTTTTCGGAGTGTGTGCTGTAAACGTAGGCATAATTGAAATAATGATTCAAGGTTTCCATTGAAATGAGCCGTAAGTATTAGGCACGTTAAGAACAAGAAAATAGATTTCTACCAACTTCCATAGTGAACTTGTGCCTAATTAAACATCAGAAAGCACGCAATTTTTCTTGAGTTCAACTCATATCACTGACTGTTAAAACAGCGTTTAAGAAATTTTTGTAGCTTGTTCAAGATTAATATTTAGAGAAAATGAGAACGATTTTTTTAGCCGGTGCAGTGCAAGACGAATGAAGAATGAAGCGAATGGTGAAAAACAATTAATTGTGTCGATGTACTCTGGAAAGATGATCCAGGAAATGTTTGAACTTCAATTGCAGCACCTCTATCATATATGTACACGCAGAACATTTGTAAACAAATTGCCTCGTACGCCCTTTTGGCAAAGAACAAACTTTTCTGGACGTAATTAATTAAAGTTTCATTTTTATATGCCTGAATGATGTTTTAGTTCACTGAGAAAAATAAACGATTCCGCCTAAAATTCATTTGACTATAGAATGTAGATACTATTCATTTAGAATTGATTCAACGGATCCCGGTGACTCAATTTTGTATGAAGAGAATTTGCAATGCGAAAGATCTCGCCCTCTCTCGAAAATCAATTATGGAATTAATCAGATGTCAGGCTGACAGATTTTTTACGTCAAAAGCCAAAGGTTTTCAACTAGTAACATATTTTCTGTCCGTCCTGCGCACTTGCCTGCTCACGGTGTGCCAAATAAAGCCTCATTCGTTCGACGGTCGCCCATTTATAGCGGCGTAGCCAAACGTCTCGGCTCCCCTCTTGATCGTGACAGCTCTGCAATCAACCTACCTATCACGTGTGCAGGGGATAAGGTGAAATTTAACTCCGCATTTTTCACTGTGACAGCTGGGAATGAACGAAATTCTTGGAAGTCATCAATTTTACATCTACAGGAATCCTTGTACAGATGTAGCATTCTGTTTTTCTATTTTGCATTTAGAGCTTTCTTTACACAAGCTTCAAATACATGTTTATCTGACAATTTCGACTGGAGTTACCATTTTTTGCCATCTCAAGCTATAATTGATGTTTTATTGTATGAATGCGCCAGCTGAACTTCATATTTTTATCAATTTAGAATTTTAAAAGTGCTAAAACTAGTTTAATCACTTCTACAGAGAATTGCGAGTCAAACATACCGTGAGCAAACATTTATTTGTTTCAGAAGAAGATCTGGCTTTTGTCACAATGATAATCAGAAATAAAGTGAAACAAGAAACGAAATTATTCTCTTATGAAGTAACACACGACCAAGATTAAAATCATTAGAGAAACAGGAATTTGAGTCATTGATTCAGGAGGTCATGGTCTGAGACTAAACATTTATTTCTAAATTGACTTAGCCGTCGTAATAAATAACCACAGCAACAAAAAATTCTATAGAATGGTTTAAAATGACCGAACGCGCCTGAAAACATTATTTCTAATGGGGAAGAGTTTTTCATTAAATATTCAGACACCCTTTCGTCAGAAGAACGATTCTATCACACATATGATGCAGCCTAGCACCTGTGGAAGTAATATATTGTTAATGGAATACATACTAGCTGTTGTAAATTGCTCTTAGTGAGGGTAAATGATTGCCTTTGATGTTGTTAACTAGAGGCGCGATAGAAAGAAAGAAAACGCAATGTTAATACGCTGATATTGCAACAACCCGCAACTCCATTCAAATAAAAAGCGCAGACCGAATTCGGAGTAGATTAGAACAACAAATGGCGCTCTGAATGTCAGTGACCGGATTAAAATAAAATTTCCAGAGTTCAGATGTGACTTTCAAATAACTTATAGAAAAAAGGTTTCTATTCCCTCCAGAACTCATGGCATAACCTCATCGACCGAAATGACTTTCAGCAATAAATTTTCCTAAAATATTGTTACAGTAAAAATGACAGTTTAAAAACAAAAATCCCTGTATGATGTCAATCAAATGATAACATTAAGTGATGCTGCATTAGGAGGTAATTGGGCAAAACACAGACTGAAACCAAATTATGAGAAAAAATAGAGTATACTTCTTCAAAAATGTTACGGGAACAAACATAGTGCGCTTCACACTGCGGCACAAACACCTACAGTTCCAGACCAAAATTTTAAATTTTCACTAGGTCAAAGTTTAAAGCACAAAAGTACAAAACTACTAGTTTTAAGATGCATAAAAAAATACCCATGAGGTTACCAATGCTTGTGCTTAGAAACATCTCTCAAACCCTTCGACAATCGATACAATTGCCTTGAGCGGTAACTATTGCGACGCACTCTCCTATCAAAATCTACTGACTGGTCTACATAACCAATTGACATCGACAGAAAACGTGTTCTCTACTAGCATAGTTTTTTCCCGTTCGGTATCAACCCCTCTGCTTATTTGCATGCCAGCACTTGTATTTTAATATCAATAGCGGTGTGCGGGTACTATGCTGAAAACCCATGTACAACGCAAGTATTTTCAACCATGAAGTTGAACGTCTTATACACACCTTCACTCAAATGAAAAAAATTTGTTCAAGCTATTCTCAACTTAACTTAACTTAACTATAATTCATAACTTGAATCAACCATTGTTTTAACTAAAACATCTGAGAATAACCTTTGTTCAAAAGAGTCGAGGGACGCATGAGATGTTAAATAAATCGAGAATCAACAGTCGACCAAATTCTAAGCACACTGTTGAGGGAGAGAAGTGTATTACTCCACTCGCAGATTCGACATATTTGTTAATTTTTAGCATTTGCCCAAAAACCCCAAAAAATTTCCCTAATATATATATACATATGTAAATATATTTAAAGATATACAAAAAAGCGCCTCGACCTAGCGTTGGTGTTAAAGCAACTACAAAATCAAAATTTCAGACCCTGCGTTGTCCATCGCTAAGACATTCACAAGCACTCTGGTACTTGACACTGTAGATACTTGAGCTGTATCTACAAGCATTCCAAGGCAGAATAAAAATATGGGTGTGCATAATTTATTCCACTAGAGTAATAGGAAAGCCCTAATTCGGACTTCAAAAACTACACTTATTACCCACGAAACACGAAATTGGAAAGATGTAAAACATTCCAAAACCTAAAAGCTGTTCAGTTATTTTTTCCTCCAAAACTCGCACGTTAAAAAGACGAATTTCCTATATTATTGAGATAGTTTTACAGCACTGATGATGATGACGAATTAACATAAATTGCAGCAGATATTTTTGTATAAAAACGAAAAATGCATTAAATCGACACGGTTTACAGAAATAACACATCCTGTTCTGGAATTCACGACACAATATATTGTCATTAATTTCTTAAAACGTAATCATAAAATCGCTTAGAGTATATTTATCACTTTCTGTCTTACGTTTGGTGGTTCGATCTATTTTTCCTCATCTTCAAAATTCAACGCAATAATAAGACAGTAACACTTAATGAAGTGATATTTAAATTATTCGTCTCTAGGTTTTGCGTAGGTGCAAAGTATAACAAAAAAGGGCACGATATTTGTCGTAATTTCAAGAAATCTTGCTGACATAACACGCTATGGAACTTATCAAATTAAATAAAACATGACAGACAAGTTTCTCAATTGTTTAATATGGCATAGGTGATCAAGCTCTTTTTCAATGATAATATTTTCTCAGGTGCTACAGAAAAAGAGTATGATAGATGAAGTCACCTTAGATGCAAACGTACGACAATTCAAGAGCTTACAGTAATTCAGAAATTTAGGTTGCACAAATTCTATGCGCACACGTGCCCATTGATTGATGAGCATTGAAGTAACATGTTTTTTGTTGATCAACGAAATAGAAAAATGAGATAAGAGAGAAATTTTTGAAACAGGAAATATTTTGGTCCATAATTTGGAAACTCAGCCGCTCACTGACACGCGTGACGATGGTGTACATCGCATTGGCCTCAAAAACAAGGTCGTTTGGTCCTTTCCAATTGCTTTCCTTGTTTTTCTTTGGCAGCCGTTGCCAGCAATGGATGCCATAAACAAAGGCAAGGCGTCATCACTTTGTTCAAGCATCGACCCGTTGCTACATGCCTCCTGCGAATGACAAATAGTAATTTCCTGTTCTCAGTTTCAGGTGTTCTTGCTGATATGGCCTCACAGCATGACGAGTAAATTAATACGTAAAATTACCGAAAGTCGATAGAAAAGATGAAACTAATATTTGTATTTTGTTTGAAGATCTAATCTTCCTTTAAACGTATCTGCGCTCTACCACTGGTTAAAAAGGTCGAATGAATAAGTCGAAGAAATTCTTTTATTCAACGAACAGTTTATACTTCAAGAAGCAAATATGGTAGAGAAAATGGGAGTAAACTGTAGACTAAAGTTGAGCATAGTCAAGTAACGCTATTTAGGGGAAGAGATAGAGAAAAAGAGAAAGAGCTTCAGCAATTGTCCACGCGCAATCTACAACAACAGTAGATGGAACGTATCATCACCGGATGATAGAAATACACAATTACACGAGACATAAACATATCGGGAATACGAGACAAAACGCATAGCTATTCTTTTGAGTCTCGCTAAACATTACATTAATAAACACCTCCGGTAGGCGTTGAAAAACCAAACAATCACACAGTCCGTGTCAGATACGTTACCCCTGTACATTCTACGAAGCAAGATCTAAAGAAGATTGTACACTACGCATACGAAACGAAATAGGGTGAATGCTGCTACAAAATGTTTCTTGAAACTGAAATGTACAACACATGTGAGATCTAAATTTCTTGCTCGGTTAAAGTTTCAGTGTTTCCACAAATTTCACATAAAATATTTCAACAACTGCAAAAATAATTTCAAATATAATCGTCACAGTGATTCAACTCAGGTTGTTAAATTGAACTGAGCCAATCGAGTCTAAATTGAATGATGTGTCACTTAAAAAATTTGATATGTTTAAAATTATCTGGAATAAGTATATTGTACAAGAGAATTTGGAAATGTGGTGAAAAATAAGTGCGACTTCATTTACAATGATGTTGATGACTCGAGATGAGCAAAAGGTTTTCAATCCTACTCATAAAATCATTAAATACCTCCAAGAACTTCCACAATATACCAAATGATCTTCAATCAGGAACGGTATGAAATGAAAGTCTCTCAGATAATTGAAGTGAAGATAAAGAGCGACGCTCTGTGAAGAGCAGAAAGAAATTATTGGCATAAAATTTGAAACATAAACCAACGACTGTTTGAATACTCGTGAAGTAATTCGTAACTTAAATCTCCTCCTGGGAATCATGAATGTAAATAAATCCGTCCTAACATGACTAGTGTCGAGCAATTTCATTTTTCTTATTTACTGTGAACATCATCACGTCCTGTTAGTTTACAAAATCAAAAAATTTTCGATTTTAACGAATGCTGTGAATGTTGCAGCGAATTAAATAAATACGCCAACTTGTTTTGATCTCCGAATAACACTCGTACTTTTAATACCATTTTCTTTTCTCTTTAATTCTTTTGTAAATTCCAATCAGAATTTAATAACAGAATTTGATGAACCCGCTTCCATTGCGCCGTGTAGCATCGCTGTATTCACTGTTGTGACCATCTGCGCAACAAATGACATCATGTGAGAATTGATTAATACAGGATTTGTGAAAGAAAACGTTGTCGCGCATCTATAGCAGTTGAAATTTTGAACTCAATTTCCATCGATGATTTTTCAGCTAGAAAAACATTGGAATACATCGGTTTGAAAGTTAATAACACGAAACAATTATTGTGAATGTACAGTTATCATCGCTGCAATTATCATCCCTCGGTGTAAGCCAAATGATTTACAATCCCAATCACAGATTACTGACGAAAAGGCTGAAGACATCATAATTATCACATGTTTAACTGTACCTTGTGCTCTCGGCGATGCAGTGAAGACGTAGTGCACGAAGTCAAATGGCTAAACGTGTACGCATGTGAATGTGAGGGAATAAGCGCGTGAATATGCGTATGGGTGTAGGTGTGAGTATGCGTATGTATACGTTTGTTTATATTTATGGATATATGTACGGTAAATTAATAGAAAGGTATTTTAATGCAAAGAAAAGCTTCAATCACATTCTCAAATTGTGTTTCCAATGCTATATACCAGCTTAATATGGTATTACATACGTTAGGTGTAATCAAATTTTTAAAATGACTAATCTAACTTTTTTAATCGAACAAAATTCATTCCTCTTTTGACAGGGTGTCACAGCTGCCACGTTGCTTATTTACGAACTATGCGAATATTGTTCACTGATATTAAGTTTACTCTAGTGTTTTACTTGTGCGGCCAACAATGGCATGCCCACCTCTAGCTTTAGAATCGTAACAATACGCAGACTCACATGGATACAGTATTTGCAAATCGAAAATGGACGTTGAACATTTCAATTTCCTCTCATTTCGAATTTCAGAAATTTCACTAGCTTCTTTCTGCAGCCGAAAAACTTTGCATTTGCATATGAGAATAGGAATTCGAGGGTCCGACGAAACTTGGAAACTAACTTAACCATTAGACGTGCAATAGAGAACATTTTTTGAAACAGCCAAATCTACCTTCATGAATCTTCTCCCTACCATCTCACGACGCAAGGGCGCGGTGCCACGTGGAGATGGAAAAAGTGAGTTTCGCTACTCTTAATTGATAGTTGCGCTATCATGAATTGGTTGATCCATGTTTCCTCTGGAAATATTAGTAAATTTGCTTATCGAACAGTAGAACGGCCTCCCTTCAACCTTTCGCTCCCGCTACTCAGCTATGAAGAGAATAATTGGTGAAAATGTATGCCTCATATATACCTACCTTTCTTTTTTTCTAATCTTGAATCAATGCTTTCTTTACTGAATAGCCTGAGCAGCTAAAGGGTTACAGGATATAGTTTTAAGTGAAACCTGAGTTCGGGTCAGCACATGGAAATCGGCCTTCGTTACTCTCTCAGAGCATGCGCTGATAGAATACTTTATGCACAGTTGTATC
>JACJUY010000456.1:220019-234778 GCA_014220935.1 Platorchestia sp. MABIK | reverse complement strand
GTTGTGATGTCCTGTTGGTGTGTGATGCCCGCCCTAATGGTGCAGCGATGCCCTGCCGGCATTGTGATGCTCGTCGCTGCGCAGCACACCTCGATGAGGCTCTCATAAGGCAGAGCACGCGACCGGCGTGGTGGCGCAAACTAGCTAGCTGATTATTTTGTGTTGATGATGGTGGTACGGGTGATGGTGGTGAAGGTGAAGGCATTGATGGCGGTGCTGAAAGTGCTAATGATAGTCCTACAATCGCTTTCGCAACTGTTGAAGCATCAAAAGTCTGCTTCAGCTGGGTAGATTCAATTTTCACATCGGCAGCGCTCACTTTGTATATGAGGTTCAGACTCTAAATTTAGATTCAAGTCCAAGTCAAATCCTAATCCTTATTGAGTTCTGTTGCCCATGCACAGCTCCGGCCACTTCTCTTGGGCATGCGCACCACTCAAGGTGCTATAATTACAAGGCTAGTGTACTTTTATGATCACATTCTCCGCCTCCATTTATTATTATTGATTATTAGTTAGTTTAGGCCTCCCTATCCGCAACAAATGTGATCCAAAGAGAAGAAGGAGGAAGGTACCATTTAGTATGGAGTTTAGGAAACGTGGAATCTATGCAGAAAAGACATAGACACAGTAAGTTGAGAAAGCAGTTAATGAAATAAGATGAAAGTTGAAGAAGAAAGTCAGAGGTGCCAACAACAGGACAGTAGTGAACCGAAACAATGTGTTATTTTACATAACAAAAGCATTTTATTTCAACATAAAGAAGGCCTACCTAACTCACAGCTAGGACCCTCACACATTTTCCCCCTGTTCTCCGTCTCCAAGTCCTGAGACCAAAAATACTTGCGTCACAAACCATTTACAAAGTTTATCAACATTCTGTTCATCTCGCTTGAATTTAAAATGACGTTCGTGTATCCGAACAGCTTCTGAATACAAAACAGTTGGAGCTAAAATCCCACTCGAAAAAGTTCTCAGAAAAGCCTCAAAAACATCCAAAAAACTAGAATCCCCTTCTGTGTTTTTTCTGATTATGGAATTTTTTTCGACATCTTCATTTGTTTCGTCATAGGGTCCGATGTAGAAAATCTGATCGCAAGACACTGCAGAAAGTGATTGTTCTTTTTATAAACCGCTTCTCGCTCACAGCTTTCGCTCTGCCGGCATAATTTGTACACGGCTGCTACACAGGCACGACGCACCTTCGCTGTGGACATGGCTGGCTTTGCAGTGAATTTGGAGCGGCTGCGATCGCACCCTGACGCCACCATCCCGATGCAGGTGTCCTACCTCGAGGACGGCTTCCTCACGAGCTTGGAAGTTTCTCTCGACGACCTGGAGCCTCTTGCTCACGACTGCACGCAGGTTGGTACGATGGGTGCAACTGTTACCATATTGCCGACTAATTGAGGCTGCCAGGTTGGTACGATGGGTGCAACTGTTACCTTATTGCCGACTAATTGAGGCTGCCAGGTTGGTACGATGGGCACAACTGTTACCATATTGCCGACTAATTGAGGCTGCCAGGTTGGTACGATGGGCGCAACTTTTTGCCATATTGCCGACTAATTGAGGCTGCCAGGTTGGTACGATGGGCGCAATTTTTTGCCATATTGCCGACTAATTGAGGCGGCCACGTTGGTACGATGGGTGCAACTGTTACCATATTGCCGACTAATTGAGACTGCTAGGGTGGTACGATGGGCACAACTGACTAGTAAGTCATTCGGTAAATCATTACCGACTAATTGAGACTCCCTTTTCTCTCTAAGGATTTGCGAGACAGCCGTTGAACTCTACTTCTTCAACTGTGAATAATCTTATACAGGGTATGTAAGTGAAACTTTGTATGCTCTATAAAAATACGTGTCAGAGGACCTCATCGTATTATACTTTTGAGAACAGTTTCTAATGTGATTTTCATTAGCGTATTTATTTTCATTCTGTTTGGTGCACGTTCAGATCCTGAATACCTTGTGAATGAAGTACATTTGTGCGTCGCAAACTTGTAGCCTTGATTGGTGTGTCGCAGGTGCTGGTGTGGCATCAGAGATCTTGATCGCGTTTTTTAGAACAGTTCTAATGGGATTTACATAAGCGTCATGCGCTTGTTCAGGTCCTGAATACCTTGTGAATGAAGTATATTTGTGCGTTGCAAATTTGTGACCATGATTGGTGTATCGCAGGTGCTGGTGTGGCACACCAAGACCGTGCCCCCCGCCGCCCTCTCCGTCCGCAACATCCCCCCCTCCGCTAACGACACCAACCTGCCTGCTCTCTACGCCCACGTCCTCGCTTAGGTCTCCTTGTGATCCAAACCTTCACTTCTTAGCAGTTGTCCATAACTAGGAAACAACATCGCATGTTTTGGACAAATGTAACAGTTTGCAACCTTGGATTTTCGAACAAAATCAGAATACAGACCTCCATTTCTTAGCAGTTGTCCAAGAGAAGGAAAGAACGTTGCATGTTTTGAATAAAAATAACACTTAAAGTTTGAAAGTCTGTTTTTTTTAAACAAAATTAGAAATACCTCAAACGGTTTTTAACTATGGACCTATTTGTTTGGAATTCAACTTTTTTTTTGCTTGGATTTCATACGTCCATTATAATACTCGTCGTCAGACTCTTTCCGTTGCTTTCATGAGTTTTTGAATGTTAATTTGTTACATTATTTCCTAACGAACATTGAATTGTTGGGTCAGCATGATGACGGAACAAATGCTTCTTTACTTCGTGCTCATTAAAGGTAAATTTGGCATGAAAAGACGAGCGCAACTCGACTAATAATAGTGGAACAACTGCTGCCTTTGCTAGCAAGTGCTAATTGAAAAAATTGTGGAGGTTCAACGAAGAGAGTTTCATTGTTATAACCTTAGAGAAATTGATGGACCATCCATCCTCGACAGTTGATTCTGTACTGAAGTCACTGGCAGCATCCTCGACAGTTGATTCTGTACTGAAGTCACTTGTAGCGAAGTGTTAAGGCTTCTAGAAATGTCACCTTACTGTAGAGACGCAATATTTCAATACGCAGGAAGAGAAACATCAGATTTTGGTTTGCAGTGGAGTTGCTGATAGTCGCCTTGAGAGGCAAGGTAGCAGAACGTGACTCGAGAGCTGAGTAGAGCAGTTGTCAGACTCTGGCCTGGCTGGGGTAGGATGGAGAAGTCAACGTCTTTTTGTGGACCCTAATTTTATTGGATTAGAAAAACTTCACCCTTGAGAAACAAAGCCAAACCTTTTTACTCTTAGACAAAGCTTTTTTCAGTCTACTATACATAGTCTAGTTAAACACTAACCTATTTACTCCCGACGGTATCTATAAATACCATTGCACTCGCTGTATCAACGTCGGGGAGAGAAACAACACTTCGAAGTAATATGACTAATACGGCTGGACACTGGGATAAATTTCAAGCTTTAGGATAATCAGCGGAAATTAGGAAGACTTAGTTTTGGTTTCTTCATCCGTTTGACTAGAAATTTCTTCAATTCCTATCAACTTCACACCGCATAATTCGTTGATACGTATCCTACAGGTCACTTATACCGAACATTGCTGGTGCCTTCTTATTTTCATTGCATTCGCTGTTCAATTAGTCAATTTTAAAACTTAACACATGCAATTTAGTTTCAGAATTTAATTACAATAGCTGCTATGACGTTCCAGTTTCAATATAGTTTCGTTGTAGAGATGCAAATGGAAGCTTAAGTTCTTTTAAATCAATTGACGTTAGCAGTGGTTCCGTTAAGAATTAATAAATTGTTTGAAAATACAGGCCCTGATCAATCTGACATAATAAACACTGTCCTCACAGCGCATATACAGCCTGCCCTCGTTTGTCCGAGCTCTCGCTAAACTGAAAATTCTTTCAGTTAATACGACGATATAATGAGGTAGGTCACTAAAAAGAGTGTCGGTAGATAATAAAATTATTATTCTTATAGAGTGTGGTGTGTCTAGCCTAGCATGCTGTGAGACACATACTCGCCTGTCTGTGTGAACTTGAGGTTATTGGTTTTCATACGTGACCTGATCATGTATGATAAGTTGTGCGTTTGTTACCCACACCTGCACAGTTACGAGTGCCATCTTACCTGTCATGGTAGCATGTCTGGACTAGTCTTACACTGAGGGCAAAATAGAGGTAAGCAGTAGCGATGCTTTGGATGTTTCAACAAGAAAAAATAGCAATAAGGAATAACAGGAATAAACTCATTTTCAACATTTGGTGCAGTTTTTTTAAATGCGTACGCGACAAAGGTGCAAATGTATTGACTATCTTGATACGTGTTCGAGCTCACCTTGTGAACAGCTTAAGTATAAGTCTTGGAATTTTAGTGATGAACTAACACAATGGTATTAAATGTAACTCCAAGTTTCGGTTGTTAAAATTATGCCTCCCACATCATCTGCTGAAGAAACGTGTGAGAAAGATTTCCATTTCGACTAACGTGAAGGCAGATCAATGAAGGCTGATCCTGACTATCTCATGTTTGTACCCTGTCTTTGCTCAAAAAATTGCTATGTTCATTGCATGTAAAAACATTTTCGCTTACATCTCCATTTCTGCACTTAATGCTTCAAAAATCAACTAAAGCGCTGAGTCTTTTATGATTTATTTTACTCTTCTTCCACTACTTCTCTTGGCACATTCGGTCACAGATCTAATTTCATCTCTTAAGCGTAACTTCACCCGTTTAGAACTCAAAAAATACAAGCAGAATGACATCGATGAAAGTGCAGAGTGACGAGCGCAGCAAGGTATTCTGCCGCCGCTCACCTTCTTCACTTTGCCTTTATGTATGGTGAGAAGACGAGTTTACTCCTACGGTTTTCTGGGTGGGGAACTGATGGGAGCGGCTCATCACAGCCACGGGAAAATTAGCGGCAATATCAGCACCAATAATGTCAACAGCAGCAGTAGCCGCCAGCACTAGCGACAGCAACATCATCACTTACACGCATACGACAGTAACAGCAGTAAGAGCAGCACATACTACAGTAACAGCAGTAAGAGCAGCACATACTACAGTAACAGCAGGAAGAGCAGCACATACGACAGTAACAGCAGCACCTGCAACAGAAACAGCAGTAAGAGCTGCACATACGACAGTAACAGCAGTAAGAGCAGCACATACGACAGTAACAGCAGTAAGAGCAGCACATACGACAGTAACAGCAGTAAGAGCAGCACATACGACAGTAACAGCAGTAAGAGCAGCACATACGACAGGAACAGCAGTAAGAGCAGCACATACGACAGTAACAGCAGTAAGAGTAGCACCTGCAACAGTAACAGCAGTAAGAGCAGCACATACGACAGTAACAGCAGCAATAACAGCTGCAGCAGTAGTACTCAACAGATCATCATGTCGGACGTTTCTCGATTTATTTAAGTTGGATGACATTTAGAGTTTTCATCCTCACCAAATTAAATTTTTATGAAATTGGTCGACAATGCATGGGCCAACGGCGGGAAGAGTGGACCACTTTGAGTGTGGACACAGAAGTTCAACTGAGCTAAGAGCTGCCTTCCCAATGAGCAGGCAAACAATTTCAGCCCCACATTAATTTTAACTCAGTCTTTCATAACCTCCCTGCTACTCACCAAACATGCCATGAACACTTTCAAAGCTATAAGAGACAAAAATAAAGCTTTCCAGAATATAAATGAAAAAAGAAAGTTAAGTTTGCTGAGACTGCCATGACAGGTGCCACAGTAGCGGCACAGTTGGCACCCGTGTGCAACAAACAAAGGACTCATCTCAGCACTGCTGGCGCTGCTGCTGCTGCTGGTGCCCCCCTCCTTCCCCTCCACCGGACACCCAACACCCGCGAGGAGGCGTGTTGAGCTGCCGGCACTCCCCTTGGGGCACACGCTGCCCCTCACGTGCTGTGCCTGAGCCGTAACAAATTTTCCCTCACCACCTCGTCAGTGTCATGTGACACTTCATAGGCCATACCCATGCATGGGTATTACGATACCCATGCGTAATGCCAACTAAGGATCTTAATGTTCAGATGTGTACTTTAAAAATCAATGTTAAACATTTCATGTATCAAGTTTATTCGAAATAAACTGTTTTTCTTTCTTTTCTCTTTCTTTCTGTGCGTATATCATTACTTTAGAAGAAAGTATTGTTGATGCAAGATGTCTTTAATTTAACGAAAAATAATGACCACTTAAATAAATTTGTAAGAATGAATCATGAGGTGATCTTATAATGCTGCTGATGCCAGTGAATTGACAACCGTGGCTTAGACCACACGAGTGTCGTATTTCTGGAATATAATCTTTAGCATATGCGTTTAGAATTAAATGTTGAACCTGTATTGGGTAACTATCACCGATAAATCTGTCACAGAATTCCACTCCTCAATGAATGATAAATTACCACTATACACATACCTGCATTCCCTTATCAGTTAGGTCAGTAGTTGAATACTAGAAAAATGTAAGAATATTTTTATCAATTTATTTATACTGGGCTATAGGTAAACATTTATTCATAAATTTTAAACGCTTCTTCGAAGTTATAAGACTTTGCTAGTGTTTTAATCAAGCCTGTGATAAACTCTTCTAAAAACGTTGGTTAAATAATTTATTTTTCTTGCTCATAGAAGGCAGGTGACATTTTCCAAATATGTACTGTTTGGAGTACCTCACAAGAACATTGTGCGGAAGAAGGAAACTCTCAAAAGAAATTAAATATTATAAGCGAATTACGACGATGAAAAATCATGTTGCAAAAATTGGTGGGGACTCAATTCCAATTTTATTTCGTCTTCAACGAGTAAAAATTTTAAATTAATGAAACTGAAATTTTGATATTATTCCAACAGTGTACACGACTGCTCGAGTACTCAGGTGCTGTGTGCCGCGAAGTGTGTTCACTTACCTCTGCAGTGTGCAAGGATGCCTTTCACCACTAAACACCCTGGTGCCAAAGCCACAGGACAAAGTCAAACTTACGGAAGCTGCGGACTATCCATTAACATTTTTCTAGCACGATTCCTCGAGGTAAACAGTGATATTTAAAACTGTAAGGGTCAGTCGAGTCGCCAAGTCCCCACCACATTTAACACATTATTTCTTATGTAAGTGAAAAGTAGAAGGCTACTTCCTGCTGCTCAAAGCAAAAATACTCCAGAGGAAAATGTTCAGCGTAATTTCATCGTCTCACTGAATTTCAAATCTGTACAAACTGACTTAAATTTATAATGAGTGTGTAGCTTCATTAGATTTATGATGAGTGTGTAGCTTCATTAGATTTATGATGAGTGTGTAGCTTCATTAGATTTATGATGAGTGTGTAGCTTCATTAGATTTATGATGAGTGTGTAGCTTCATTAGATTTATGAGTGTGTAGCTTCATTAGATTTATGATGAGTGTGTAGCTTCATTAGATTTATGAGTGTGTAGCTTCATTAGATTTATGATGAGTGTGTAGCTTCATTAGATTTATGATGAGTGTGTAGCTTCATTAGATTTATGATGAGTGTGTAGCTTCATTAGATTTATGATAAGTGTCTAGCTTCATTAGAAACAGCAAATCGCAAACTTGTCGAGGTGCACCTGGCTTGCACTGAGTCGAGTCTCAATGAAGAGTAGAGGCAAGAAAGAGTGTAAACCAATAAAAGGAGTCATGTGTAAGAAACCTATACGTCTAATTTAAACACAGAAAAACAGAGCAGTCGTACGCAGAACAATGAATGTTGTGCACGAGTACGAAAAAAGTAGAGCACAACAGTACGAATGAGACATAAAAAAAAAGTGCAGAAGCGAGCAGATCAGTTGGACAAGAACAGAGGGGGCAGAGTGAGGCCATAATTTGTATTCCCCTCACGTGATGCGACCAGCCGGCTCAGTCCTAGCATTAGAGGAAGCCTCTCTAGCTTGATCTTCTCTATCACATCTGACTCTAAAAAAAGAATTGCACAAGTCTACTTCTGCTGCCAGCAAGTGCCTCGCGTACTGTACTGTAGGCACTGCACTTCGAATTAATCTTCCATCACGACCGAGATGGCAAAGGATTTATTCATGTTAACAACCGCTAGAATATTTTCGCTTCACGCTGACGCAGGGCGCATTGTACAGGTGCAGTATTGCGCAACTTGTGCGCTGTGGCACAGTGCAATAGTGTTGCGCTACGAGTCAAGACGATATGGTGCTTCTGTAGTAAGGAGTTAGAATATACTGTGCTATTGAGTGATAGATGTTGAAGAGAAATTACAAGGCAGTGCGAAGCTTTGAGAAAAAACGGAAGTGATAGGGAGAACTGTAAAAAATTTAAACCAAGAATTTTTCGTCAAGAACTCCACGCATTAAGTACCTGGAAAACATGGTAATGTCGCATTACTTGAAGAACTAAGCAACATATTGAACCTGCACTGTGGCATACGGTTTAGCTTTGCGACCTATGTAGGCTCAGCGCTGTAGATGGTCACGGTGACGCACGGCTATGTAGCACCTCCGAGATCATCTCACAGTAACATGATACTTTGTTGCAGCATTCATGCTAAGTGAAGGATCATGGCAATGTCATAAAAAATGGGGCATGTCTGTAAATAAGCTTGGAACACCAAAGTCAATTGCTTACAGTTTTTGAGAATTCTTTTCGTTGTAGCACAGAAACAGTAGGACACTGAGTATTTAATTATTTGTTCTTATATCTCAGAGTCGTTTCGTAACGCTAGCTTCTTCACTCACCCATCATTGCACAATAATTCTCATGTGAGTCGTCTCTCAGTTGTCATTTTCATGTAGTTTGCAAGCATATTGTGTCCGGGCTTCCGTTATTGTTAAATATTGGGTGCCCATAAAAACGATCCCCAAATTTCACGGGCTGTAATTCAGAAACTATTAAACTTACAAAAAATTTAAAAGTCACATTTTGTTGCTTAACATTTGTTTAACCTTTACACAAAATTTCAAAAGATTTGATTCAACCGTTTTTTTTAAGGAGTATTTTTAGAGACGGATACTGAAAACCTGTTTGCGCACATTTGTTAAACTTCGAATTTTATGATATTTAAACCCTGTTTTCAATAACTATCAACCGTTCATTAAATGGAGAATGCCAATAAAATAAAAAACAATCGAAATGCTCCTCCTATTGTTCGTTTCCTTCGGCGTGTCCTCCGTTTCTCTCAATTCACAGTTGCATTCGCCTCCTCGTTCCCGCCATCACTCGTCTAACGGGAGATTCTTCGTTATCGAGGAGTTTGAGAAACGGAGAGAACAGAGAAATTGAGAGAAACGGAGGACACACCGAAGAAAACGAACAATAGGAGAAACTTTTTGATTTTTTTATTTTTATTGGCCTTTTTCATTTAATAAACAATTGATAGTTATTAAAAACATGGTTTTAATATCATAAAATTCGAAGTTTAACAAACGTGCGCAAACAGGTTTCCAGTATCGGTCATTAAAGATACTGCTTAAAGAAAACGTTTGGATCAATAAAATTCTTCTGAAATTTTGTACAGAGATGAAACAATTGTTAAGAAACAAAATGTAACTTTTCAATTTTTTGTAAGTTCAGTAGTTTCTGAATAACAGCCCCTGAAATTTGAGCATCATTTTTTTTTGGACACCCTGTATAGAGTGAAATAGACAGGATCTTAGAGGTGCTTTCATGTAAATACCCTCGTGATGGTATTTCAGAAAGGAATATTTTTTGAATACTCTTGAAAAACATGGATTTATTATTTAGTTCTACAACATCAACGTCAAAGCCTTATTTGGACACCTTTTCCTAATCCTTCACCACACTCCATTGTTAAAAGTGCCCTATTATACCCAGTATAATTCAGCTTCTGCGTTGCTAACACACAACTGACCAAACACAAACAGACCTATCCACACAAAACTACAACGTATAACTTAACTCAGCTGATGTGGACCAATTTTATAAAATACTATCGACTACAGTATCAGTAAATCATCCTTATCTCTAAGCGCTGCTGCTGAAAATTAGATATTACAACATGAGCACCATTCAGTACCCATAATACATCCATAGTTCAAGTCCTGCTGCTCAAAATTGGGTACTACAACATGAGCACCATAGAGGTGCATCTAAGTACCACTTTTGATGGATTGAAGCTCTTCAATTTTAACACTCGAGCTCCAAACTTCTACCCTTCCTTCAAAAGTCTCGATTCTACAATTTTGAAATTATACTTCATGTTCGCTCGAATAATTCGTGCACCCCCCACCAACCATTAATTACTGCCACACACCACTCAGTGCGATCTTTAACTTAAATATGTCGACAATGCTATCAGAATATTCTAGCCACTATCTCTCACAACAGCGTAATTCATAACCATTCGACAAATAAACCCACTGCACAGAAATCCAGACCCTACATCATGTTCTAATGTTCTACAATATTGAAGACTACCTACAGTAAAAAACTCAAAATCGGCATCAAACCCTCTCATCTTTCTTCACATGCCTCATTTGCCTCATATTTCTTACTACGGAACTCGGAGTGTATAATATTAAAATTTCACGTATTAATTCTTTTCGCTTTTGAAAAACTAACAATCTCACCTGAAGGCTTTTCGAGTTGTTGATGAAAGTTTTCTAGGCTGAAAATTTGTAAAGCTTCATCGGAGAGCGGAATGCATTCTCACTTCGTAGCGCAAACGAAGTTTGGTATCTCAACAGGACATTGAACCCTCATTTCAAGTTGAAGAATTTTCCTGAGGTCAATGAATAAATGCAACAAAAGCCGGAGAACGAAAGCCTTGCGTCACAAACGCCGGTCAAATGGAAGACGACTGGAGGCACCCCGCATCGGTGGCCACTGCGGATCATTCGAGCTCCGGCCGCTGCAGTGTGACGTTGTTCGGGTGAGCTCGTGCGACTCAGGCATTACAACCTGCTGGCTTCAAACATCTACCCAGGCTTTACTGATTCACCAATTTTGGTTCCGTGAGTATGGCAGGGACTGAATTTGAACTTAGAAACCAGTTACTACTTCAAATTCCACCAAACAGCTTCCTGAATTCAGTCAGAGTTTTATTTCGTAGGACATCAAATGTTCTCTTCTTCCCGTCAGATTCGAATGTATAAGAAGTTATATTTTCTCAGATTGGTTCGTCTTCTACGATGATGGCTCGGTTGATTTTGTTAACCTTCAGTGAAAATTTTTCATAATGTTTGAATTGCGCAGAATAAGACATGAAAGATGGTATCCGTGCTACCCGAATGATCACGACAATAAATAACAAACGTGCTCTTCCTTTAGTTTCCTTATTTTGGCTTCAGTTACCTCGGGTGAAATATGCAGCCCTCATCATTTACCATCGACAGAAGATGAACAACATTCGGATCCAGTGTTTTCCAGTGATCCAGTGTTCACAAAATTGCGACTGACGATAACTGGTCAAGTCTTCTTGCGTCGAGAACTTGTGAATAACCCACATGAAAATAAATTGGCATGAGCGTTGCAGATTTCAGGAAAGCCAGTATTTAGTGAGCTTAAAACGGAGTTTGCGAATGACGTACTTCTGTACATTTGAATACGATGCTTTAGAGTTACTACACCTAGTGAGTGTGAAATAAAATATCAAAATCCCGGTCACCAATTTTTTTTTTGTTCGAGAAATTCAACTGTATGAGAAGCGCATTCAAGACACCAGAGAGCTAGAGTTTGAAGAAATCGCATGCGCCGGAAATCCAGCGTTTCATGGAGGCGAGTACGGCAGAAACTTGATATTTGAAGAAGGCGCATGAACTGGGCGTCAATATTTGTATGGCACCCGCCAGTTAAGCGACAGGGACGGGTTGTGTGGCAGTAGTGCGTGCGTCAGAGAAGCATGTGACGTTTTGTTCTTTAACACTCCTTGCGTTTTCATTTAATTTTAACGTATTGAAGTGCGAAGCCAGAATATGTTTCGTAATCGGACATGAGCAAAATAATTATGGAGTACCTGGGTCCAAGATGAAAAATGTTTTCACCTTATTCTGACGGATTGAAATGCGGGGGCAGAATAGGATCCGCAATCGGATATGTGGAAACAATTATGCAGTGTTGGATTCAAAATCAAAATTAATCATAATGGGAGTTTGGATACTGATGGAATGTTCCTACAATATATACCTGTACTGTAATTTACATGTAAGCCTTAGTGTAATAAATAGGCGTTAATGTGAGGCTGCTCGAAAACGCTAACAGAACGTTCACGATATTTTACGATGGCACTAATAACTTCCCCTCGTTTCGATTTTCGTAGACACAGTGGGATTACTTGTGAATGTAAAACACTATAACATTTTCTTCAACGTACACTGCTTTTAACTCAATGGAATCCAATTTCATCCATACTACATCAGTAACCTACGAAGAACTAATGAATTTGAAGAAGGAGAATAGCGAAGAGACTCGAGTCAATTCATGAGACGGTGTTTGTAAAGAAGAGACTGGAGACAGGAATGCAAGTTCCGTTTATTTCACAACAAATATTGGCAGCGAATCATAAATTTAAGTTTAACAAAGCTCTCGCATGTTAGTTAATCTTGAATCGATGGTAGATATTAAGATCTGAACATTTAATCCGGTGAACTAAAATCCAAATGTTAAAAACAGCATTTAGTATTTATACAATTGAAAGGCAGTTCTTTGGATTATTTTATTTTAGTTTATATCTGCAGCACGGATACTATTTTCCATGTCTTGCTCTTCCGTGGCTGGATTTGCCCACAAGAGAGTGCCAGCATTGCGGCATGGTGCCAGGAGGGTGTCAGCATTGCGGCATGGTGCCAGGAGGGTGTCAGCATTGCGGCATGGTGCCAGGAGGGTGTCAGCATTGCGGCATGGTGCCAGGAGGGTGTCAGCATTGCGGCATGGTGCCAGGAGGGTGTCAACATTGCGGCATGGTGCCAGGAGGGTGCCAGCACGGCGGTATGTTATATGGCAGACGTCAGCATAGCCAAATGATGCTAGTCAGCATGGCGCTAACTAGCAGCATTAGCGTCAGCAAGTGACAACTACCGGAGCTTCGATCCTGAATGTGAGATGCTAATTGTTGATGTTTGGTGAGGACCTGTGTGAGCTGTGTGGTGACTGTACTGTGCTGTGTGGTGACTGTACTGTTGTGCTGTGTGGGGATTGTGCAGTGTGGTGACTGTACTAAACTGTATGGTAACTGCTATACTGTGTGGTGGCTGTATACTGTGGTGTGTGATTACTGTGCTCTGTGGGGACTATACTGTGTGATGATTGTACTGCGGTGATCGTACTCTAAAGACTATATCGCGGTGATCGTGCTGTAATGACTGTATCATGGTGACCATACTGTGTTGGTCGTACTGTGGTGACTGTGACTGCCACCCAGCATCACTGAGACAAGCTCATCACTAGCATCACACGGCACTCCATCACATCACCCCAGCAAGATGATGCACGCCAACACAACCGTAGCGATGAAGTGTGAAAATTTTTGCTCTTCTGTATATTTTAATAGAAATTGAAAAGTAATCAGCATAGGAACGTTGGCAGCGTCTTGAAGGGAAAGTTGTTTGTGAAAAATAAGGGACATTTACCTTAAATAGAATTGCATATCTGCACCTCTTTGTTCATCATAAAGAATAAGTGAGTTTTCTACAAGTGAATTTCAGAATATTTGCTGTTGTAATGAATGGAGACAATACACTAGAAAAATTACTGCCCAAACTAATGTTTTAGAAATACGTGCGAGAAGTTTTTCGATGATGAAGAAATTCTGCAAGTGACCGAAAAGCTAAAATGACGGCCTCGATTCTACGTTGTGGCTTGATCGCTGTTACGCTGTTAGTGTAACACCTGGATGTGGTGGATGCAGCAACACCTGGATGTGGTGGATGCAGCAACACCTGGATGTAGTGGATGCAGCAACACCTGGATGTGGTGGATGCCGCAACACCTGGATGTGGTGGATGCAGCAACACCTGGATGTGGTGGATGCCGCAACACGTGGATGTAGTGGATACAGCAACACCTGGATGTAGTGGATGCAGCAACACCTGGATGTGGTGGATGCAGCAACACCTGGATGTGGTGGATGCAGCAACACCTGGATGTGGTGGATGCAGCTACACCTGGATGTGGTGGATGCAGCAACACCTGGATGTGGTGGATGCAGCAGCAACTGGATGTAGTGGATGCACCAACACGTGGATGTGGTGGATGCAGCAGCAACTGGATGTAGTGGATGCAGCAGCAACTGGATGTAGTGGATGCAGCAACACCTGGATGTAGTGGATGCAGTAACACCTGGATGTGGTGGATGCCGCAACACCTGGATGTGGGGGATACAGCAACACCTGGATGTAGTGGATGCCGCAACACGTGGATGTAGTGGATACAGCAACACCTGGATGAAGTGGATGCCGCAACACGTGGATGCAGTGGATACAGCAACACCTGGACGTGGTGGATACAGCAACACCTGGATGAAGTGGATGCGCAATTAGAAAGCCTCTAGTTCGAGACCTCTATATTGTCCCGCACGTTTCTCGCTGTGTTTCTGTTGCTAAAACTTTCATTTTCAACTACACATTTTGGCTCTGTTATACGCCCGTTTTTTCTGAATGTAGTGAACTCGTGACAATCAGACCTGCTTATATGTCTTGCTTTTGTACAAAAGTAACATCTACACCAGCACCACCAGCAACACCTACACCAGCACCAGCAGCAACACCTACACCAGCACCAGCAGCAACACATACACCAGCACCACCAGCAACACCTACACCAGCA
>JACJUY010000456.1:167435-208609 GCA_014220935.1 Platorchestia sp. MABIK | reverse complement strand
TGTTCTACTGATCCTACACAAGTTATCCTAGAATTGGGATTGTTCTACTGATCCTACACTAGTTTTCCTAGAACTGGGTTTGTTCTACTGATCCTACACAAGTTATCCTAGAATTGGGTTTGTTCTACTGATCCTACACTAGTCATCCTAGAATTGGGTTTGTTCTACTGATCCTACACTAGTCGTCCTAGAATTGGGTTTGTTCTACTGATCCTACACTAGTTATCCTAGAATTGGGTTTGTTCTACTGATCCTACACTAGTCATCCTAGAATTGGGTTTGTTCTACTGATCCTACACTAGTTATCCTAGAATTGGGTTTGTTCTACTGATCCTACACTAGTTATCCTAGAATTGGGTTTGTTCTACTGATCCTACACTAGTTATCCTTGAATTGGGTTTGTTCTACTGATCCTACACTAGTCATCCTAGAATTGGGTTTGTTCTACTGATCCTACACTAGTTATCCTAGAATTGGGTTTGTTCTACTGATCCTACACAAGTTATCCTAAATTGGTTTTCTTCTACTGCTCCTACACTAGTTATCCTAGAATTGGGTTTGTTCTACTGATCCTACACTACTAGTTATCCTAGAATTGGCTTTGTTCTACTGATCCTTCACTAAATGAGAATTCTTACACGATCAAGCCCACGATGATAGCAACGACGAGGATCCCCACGACCGAAGAGAGTACGATGACGAGGGTGTTGTCGGACGAATCTTCTGTGGAGAATCAGAATTAGCACAGGTCACCAATGTCATGTCTTGCTTGGTAGCATGGTGTGCGTACCAGCAGTGACACTTGTAGAAGTAAGGCTGCACCCAACAGTACAAGAACAGCATCAAAGTTACACACCATAAATTTTTGCACAGTTAAGCTTACAGTCACCGTCTCTTATGGTAGAACCTGACATTACTTCTTGTTTTAAGAATTTGTCAGTGTGATCAAAAGTTTTCCCTGGGTTCCCAGAGCTCGGCATTCCTAGCAGTACCATCAATGGAGGGAACACTGAGGCTGCTTTTCAACATTGTAAATGGTTATCCATGTCACCTGAAGGTCGACAGGTGCAGGTGTCACCGTCTATCCACAACTTTGCATTTCGTCCGATAAATGGAACATTTCCCAACATGTTCGAAAAATATTCTCTGGCAGAAGCACACGACCATCATTACTGTACAAGTGAGAGAAAATTACGGCACCTTCTTAACTTTTGCAAGGCTTCAAGTGTCTTTTATCCAGCATAGAACACCTTAAGTTCCAATTGATCCACTCGCACAAGCAACCTGGGCATCAACCACATCTCTGGCACCAGGTACCTTGGCATTAACTATTCCCCGGGCACCAGTCACTTTGATAACATTTACCCCTTGTCTGACATTAGATATCTCAGCAAGACTTCACGGTCACAACTCTAGCTCACCCTCTGACGGCGGTGCGAGGGCGATTTTGAGCGGGTCCCCGCACTTGGAGGGGTGTGTCGGAGACGACTTGGCGGTGCATGCCTGTACGGTCGCTTCGTCGTCGGTGATGACGCCAAGGTCGGGGTCATCGAAGGTATACCTGCGCACGGACGTCTCTCTTAGTGCAGTGATTGTACTTATGTGATCATGTATTCATTCATTAGTGTGATCATGTATTTCTGTGTGGGTATTGCGTGCGAGGTTAAGACTGCGTAAGCATTTTTGTGTGTGTGACTAGGTCCATTTGGGTCCCATGTTATGCGTGTGATCATTTTTGCATGGATGAGAACGTGATCATACCTACATAGAGGAACGTGGTCGTTACTGACGCACACTAGGCTGCGGCCATGGTGTTCATTAATTATTTATCGTGTGTGATAATGAAGACACGCTCTGCTCTACACGCGCACTTAGACCATGACAAGTGAGTGAGACAGCAAGATATTTGCAAAATGCGTGCCTGATCACCTGAAGAACAAAATTCTTAAAACAAGCACTGAAGCAAATGAAGCGACTCGATGTCGCCCTCGTAGTTCATGTACACTGTTGAAGCAAAGTAATTTTTTCCTGTAATTATAAGATGAACTTTATCTCAGTGGTCTGTTTTCAAAGAAACATCAAATACAATGCATCACTTGATTAGCAGTAGGAAACTCTGATACAAGAAACAAGTTTGAATGAACGGCATATGTGCTCGCAATGATGGCATGGATATCCATAAAATTGTAGAGTAGCTAGTGTTATCGATATTTAAGAACTTGAAAACTTACGCGCTCAAAGATAGATTCTCATATAAAGATATCGATTATTCAAGAAGAGGCCTGGACTAATAATCATTGTATAATTCATTTCCTTACGTGCATGTGACAGGAAGGTCTTGGAGTTTGAGAGCCCCCGCGTTGTCATAGAGGCTGACGTTGTAGAAGGAGGCACCCTCGGCGCAATCCCACGATATTGTGGCGCTCTTCTCGTTGGTGTAGGAGCGCTTGAGCTGCTCGACACCTGCATAGCACGCAAAATTACTTGCATGTGCACGAGGTGCTGACAAATAGGAGCAACGTACACGTGTTTTCTTGGGACGTACCTGAACATTTCTAAGAAAAATCATTGCGTGGAAGCTTATCACTTTAACATTGGGAAATTCAAACATGTGACACGTATTTGTTTTAAGGATGTCTCACTCATTTGAATCTCAAATAGAAAACTCATCTATTTTGCACCGATGACACCGACTAGATAACAAGAAAATAAATCTTTCCAAATCATCGGTCTGGTCCTACATAAGGAATTTGCAACCGTTGTCAGGGTACCATATCGAGACAGCGATCACAGAAAAGTGAAGACATGCGTAACATTAATCAGTCTCATGCGTAACTAGGTTAAGTGAATTAGGTTAAACATCATTGAACCCCTTAGAATAACGTTGATGGTAGGATGCCCTATAAGTCGCTGATCTTATTCGGGCCCACAGGTAGCTATGCTCAAATTTGACCATTGTACTAGACTTAATAAACAATCTACCTCTGTATAGCTTGTGGCAAATACATAAATTGTTAAAATTATTTTAAAACTAAAACGACAATTACTCGATATGCATCCCATGCTTGATAAACATAACTCGTGAGACATTTCATTTGAGGATATTTATGATGTTTTGATGCGAAGCCTTTATAATTTAAATAAAATTTTACATTTTTTACATTTCGCAAGCCTCCTTTGCTGGGACGCTTCAGTGAGCGTTGGTGCAGTGAGCTAAGTTTGTTGACTTCTTTGTCTCGGGGGGACAAAATAAGACAATCTTTCCCTCAGTGACATGGAACTTGCACAACATTTATATAATCAGGTTAACCAAAAGCAATTCTTTAAAATAAATCATAACTTTAAGTTGCGATTGAAAATTGTTTTATCTGTATTTCCCATATCGAAGAAATATTAGGGTGAGATTTTTCCTGTCTTAGTTTGAGCTATAGAAAGTTAGGCTTAACTCATGAAGATTTCTTGGCATGAAAAGTGGCACTTCAATTGTATAGTGATAGTTATTTCATACACGGATTGGACACTCAGAGAAAATACTTGTTTTGATTATTTTAAATGAGCTATGGAAACGCGAGGCATCAAAGGCCAGACATCACAGGACTCCGTGGTTCACAAAATCAATCGAAATATTCTAGCCCTGAGACTGGAACACTCCAGCGAGTCATTCAAATATTAGAGTGCTGGAGGTTATGTCACTCACCTGCCATAATGTGATTGAAGTTAGCGAGTGCTCTTCTGAGAACCCGACATTCCTAACGAAAATTATTCAATTTTAAACGAACGTTGAAAGTAAGCTTTTACCTGTGTGTCGTTTCAGATGACGACTCGTTTCGAACACCTTAACTTGGGTCGTTCATAATTTTAAGCTTTTTGTAAATTTTTTTCACCCCTGCTGTTCTCCACTTGCAAGAATGCATATTTTGATTTGCTATCACAGCTGTAGTTGTTAAAAGACAGTGAGAAAAATAAAAACGATGAGGACAGTGATAAAATTTTCAATTACTGAGGGATGTCAAACTCAATAACTTGCTTTGTTACAAACGTAACTGCGTTGTGAATGAATTAAAAAACATCCCTTTGGTGTTCAGGAGGTCAAAACAGCTGAAGGGGGTTTACTCTGAGCCAAAAATATCCTTGCATTTTACAGGGCAGGCTTTGATGCAGGAAAAAAATGTCACCGAATTGAGCTTCAGCTCCTTCCTAATGATTGCTGATACGACACACATCAAAAGCATTTTACGATACTTATAAATTGTGAATGTGCTTGCGTACTTTATGAGACACAGGCACCACGAAAACAAGACTTACTAGGGATGTCATCGAAGTGAGGAGTAACTTCTTCCTTCACCTTCGTGTCATCATTCTTCACAGTGATCGAAAAAGTTTCCCCAGCTTTCAGGTTGGGATCGGAGAAGTATTTGAAGCAGTCGTCCGAGCAAGTAACAAACTGCGTTTCGCTGTTGAAGGTGACCATATATGTACTCTGGTCGTCTCCTGACGTTTCTTCCGATTCGTACCATTGCACTAACATCTCCTTGTTGCCGGTCTGGTCGAGGCTGATCTCGATACCTGAGCCATGAACACGACAGGTATAGCGTTAGAATATCACGACGGTTTAAACTGATTTGATATTTTCTCATCTTTCTTCACAATTTTTTAAGAATGTAATAATATGCTATCCTGCCCTTTAATTTAAAGTGGCTAGGCTTGAAGTAAAATGCAATGCAAATTTACAACAAGACATGACCTGCTCTCACCGTTAATTATTACAGACAGAGGTACTGCGACGCTGAGGAAACCATCCATCACGGTTTGCACAGACACCGTCCAATCGCCGCTGCCCACGAACTTCGACATGTCCAAACTCTCTTCTGTGGTCTTTGCGCTCTTCAGAATGCTGTCACGCTTTGCCTCGATGTAGTAACTTATCTCTGAAGATCCAGTGCCTTCTGAAGGCGCAAGCCAGGTCAAACTGGTGGTTTCTGGGTCGTACTGAACGTTTTCGGGTGCGGGCACGAATGGTGCAGATTCACCTGTAATTCAGAAATTGGCTCGCTTGGTTCTCACCATAATGATCATTTTAAGCTAGTCAAATCACGGTAATTTTGCGACTACGAGGAATGTTCACTTTTTGAAAGAAGGCACAGAACTGTAAAATTTTACCGCCCAAAACAATCAGCTTATTTGCTGAAGAAGCAAATTCTTCTCCGTTAAAATATATGAAAAAGAACACATTTTTAAGGTCCACAAGCTACAGCGGCGTAGACTCAATCCATGACATTTAATGCGAAATTTTGGTATTTGGTGATTTTTTAATTTCCGATGGGGAAAGAATGGTGTGACTTATTCAAGTTCGACTTCATCATCAAACGCTATGACATTTCAGCTCACTTCAAAAAGGACATTTCCTGTTTTGCTGAATTTCACCGCTCAGTAATGTAGAGAATATAAATCTTTGTGTCGTTAGCCGAGTCATTCGACAGCAATGAGCTCCAACGGTAACAGAACGTAAGTGCTTAAAATTAGACAGCGCCATCTTTTGATGAAAGATTTCCGTTTTATTGCTGTAGTAATCCTGAGGTAACGAGATGTGCCTGCTCTTACCAAAGGATTAAAAATTTGTGTAAGCTGTAATTAAATTGCCATTGCTTCTATCACTTAGGCATTGACGTTTTTATTTTAAATGTAAAAGCTGATTTATCTAGATTTAGTTTCTCGTTTTCGGAATCGTAGCCGTTTTGTGAGGTGAGGTCCTGCAAGGTGAGAGTTCCTTCATCTGTGCGTCGGAGGATTTTTGCTCGTTTCAAATCTAAAACCAAAGACGGAATCCTCAAAAGTCTATTTTTTGTTTTGATCTTATTATCGTGTCACTACCGCGGTCAGGAGACTAGCTGACATCAGGTTGTCACCAACAGCACGAAAAAGGAATAAACTTCAAGTAACGCATTAGGGTGCCATATATACGAACAAAAAAGTATAATAGAGCTGCTTTTGGAAGTTAATTTTGATATCCACCTGATTGGTAAAGCGTTCACCTTGTACGCTGAGCCGAGTACAAAATATAGATCCTCTCAAAGATCATAGAAATCTCGACTGAAATTGTGTCTCGATTTCTTCATCCAGTTGCTGGAAGCAATAATTCAAGCACGAATTTGAAAATCGAAAAGATCAATTCATCCCTTTGAAATCGGTGCAAGTTTTAGGAAAATTTAGTTCAATCAAAAATAAATTTACAGAGAACTTTTTAGAAATTGTGAAGAATGTCTCACTCATTGCTGTTTCATGCAAAAAATTCGCTCCTCACCATCTCAAAAAGGAAAAGGTCAAAAATATTAAATACCTAAACACTTCAATACGTGAACTTTGTAAATTTACTTTGAGAACATTCGATAGCGTTGAGTGCTGAGCTTTTAAGCTTTGACAGCAACATTGTGATAGAATTAGACCCGATAAAGAAACGTTTTTACTTCTCTAATAATTTCACAATGGCGTTATGTTTACCTTATGATCATTTAACTCATGATTCAAAGAGGAAGGAAACCCGCAGTGACTGTTTTACCGGGCATCTATGGCTTAAGCCGCTCAGTGCAGAAACAAAACATGGGAAGAAAAATCATAGATGCCCTTAAGTAAAAGTAAGCCTGGAAGCAAGCTCAATTTGTTGAACGGTTTCCCCTATAGCGTCTCCTACGAGTTTTTCCCGTGTGCTACGTCACCAGAGCAGCTGCATGCTTAGGTACAAGAACTATGTGTACTGTTGCAGGGACTCAAATTTGTGTCCTTCTCGTCAAAAGATTACAACTCTGCTCTCAAGCCATAGGAATTTTACATTAGTCAAGCATGCAGCGTCAAGCATGAGCACATATCGATGAGCTTTTAGGGAGACTGTGAGGTATGAAGAGATTGACCGCGGAGGTTTCCAAGGTATGAGTTCGTTCATGTCTTGTAACCGTACATAAAACCTTATTACTGTTGGTGAAATGTAAGGTTACTGTAATCGTTTTCGTGCAATTAATGTACAAAATGTGAATGCTTTTCCCTTGCCTTCATAACTCAACATTGACGGGTATTTGTTGTCTGGAAAAATTAAGAAAGAAACGTGCATAGGACAATTGGCCCTTATGGAAATCGAGAAAATGATGAGAAAGAGTGTTACATAGAAAATCATAATCAACAAAATTACAATGCTACGTTGTTCTCTGTGGCTAATTTGTCTGGGAAGTTGTTCTTACACCTTGTGCACGTAACTCGCTCCTGCTTCTATGGTTCCTCACCTACTTCAGTCGGTTGGCACTGGGGTTGACCAGCTTGGTTTCCCTTCATTGCGGACACACAAATGTCCCATTCCCCCACGCCGAGAGGCAGCTCCACCGATGTCTGAGACGCAGGAATAATTCGGAAGCCGGAGGTACTTTCCAAAGCTCTGCTGTTACGTTGTAGAGCTCTGGCGTGGCTGAGCGGGGACTTCCCTAGCACTTTTGTGTTGTCCGCATCATTTGTATTTTCGCTGTATTCGATCAAAAACGCCGTAACGTCTTCAAGCTCTTCGTCCGACAAGCTCCACGTTATTTTTACAGAATTGTCACTCGTGATGAGAGTGTCAGAATTATCAACTTCTGGAATTTCTTCTGCAAACAAAACAAAAGAGAAAATTCAATAAATATTCAAAACGATCATGTTTTCATCCCGCGCTGTGATGTCATCATTTTACTTCGGACTAGCGACACTGTTGACGACAACTCTACATATCTCAGCGACTGTGAAAAAAGGAAATCAGCCTTTATTCAAAGAGTGAATCCATCGAGCGCAATAAAGTGCTCGGGTTTTATGCGTTTATTCCAGATCATGATTTAAAAGTGACTCATTCAACACAGCCGTTGTAGTCACTCGTTTTTACCGGTTAGAAAATGGTTACACCAATAGGTTGAACTAACATGAATTCATGAATAAAAAATTGCATCTAGAACATTTCTAATAGTGTTTTGAAACCTGAGAGGAAATTACGCTGTGGTACTTTTCAGCCATGACATTTCCTCAAATATCTCAAAATAAAGAAAATAACAACAGTGTTAGCTGGAAGATACAACGAAAGTCATGCAAAATTAGAGGAACTCATTCTTATTTAAAACAGCACAACGAAAACAAACCAGGATAAATTCATTCGAATCTAAAACAGCACAACGAAAGCAAACCAGGATGAAGTCATTCGTATCTAAAAATTCACAATGAATACAAATTTAGAGGAAGTCATCCGTATCTAAAACAGCACAATGCCCCCACCCACCTGGGTCTACAGGAGCGCTGACGTGGATGACATCGCTACAGACTTCTTCACTCGAGATCCCATCTCCGTTCACGACGACGCAGATGATGTAGAGGCCTTCCTTCTCACCCGTGAAGGTGTAGGTGCTCTCTTCAATGGACACAGTCACAGTCTCCACAACCTGGTCTCCCTCCTCTGTCCTCAGGGAGACTGTGTAGTCATTGAGGGAGTCTGTGTCGTCCACCAGCTTCCATGAGCTCCGGATATCAAAAGTGGTGTTCGTTGACGCGACCAGGGCGTACACTCCCATGTCTGCGCTCAGGTCTGCAAAAATTTATTGGTTAGGCTTGAGTTCATGATGGTTAGGGAAAGAGGAATAATTAGAACAAACCATACGTTCAATATGTGTCATACTTCTGAAGAAAATGAATTTTTACAATGTCTCATCTCTATGGTTTGTGTCAGCTCTGTTTTGTTCAAGTAAATATAATTACTTTCTAGATACACTAATACATTGTTTATCCATTTTTCAAATGCTAAAACCAAAAAGATGCCTAAACCTAAAAGCTAGGGAGAGGTTCTCGCTAAATTTTGGGATGTTTCTCGCACAGACTCTCACAAAGTTCTTGTGATGACGCATCATATTTAAAAATAGCGGAGACCCTGAGGATGTGAAATGTCTCCATCTGTGAGAATTCCCATCTTTCTAAAGGGAACTACTTAGATTACTGAAAGTAAAATACTATCGTGTACAATGAGCATTACATGATGGGATATAGTACTGTTTTTATTGATCTTGAAATAAACAGATGAATTATTCGAGGATTAGGTAGGTAGTAGATTAACGTCAGTTAAAATTCAACGACGTGAGAGATCACACTCTGACATAACGTCGATTCCACCAACAACTCAAGTGGTGGAACGCTGTCAAGGTACTCAGCCACTCACACAAATCTTCGAACGACTGCTCCCCGGATCTCAGTACATTTCCTTGTGAGTCAAGTTCGGACACAATGGCCCAAAGCTTGACGTAGGCGCCGATCAAAACAGCCTTCGACGTGACCAGACACAGTTCCTCTCCCTCTGTGGTGTCGTCTTGCTGCGGGTCGGTGTCGCTGACCACCAGTTCTCCCTCGCGTTCCAAGCCGAGCTCGACGTGAGCAGCTGAGCCTCCACTGCTTGAGTCGTAGCACACGATCAAGTGATCGTCGTAGCGCTTGCGCAGTTCTGGGTCGATAATTAAATCTGGAGGGACAGAGAAACAGATGAACGTCATGCGTTTGTAGAGCAGACGGAAGATGCTGGCCCCTGCCTTCTAGTTTATCTAACACTCGAGAAATTAAGCAGATCTCTTCAAATTGAACCGAAAATGACCATATTACTAAAGTAAACTATACTGGGAGACGACTCTCCACTGAAATTTTGTAACATGAAAAAGACTGTTTATGGTGACCATCATTGCTTTAATTGAGTAGGCAACGAGGAAATCAATCAAGAACCTCTGTAAGAACATAAATACCACCTGTTTAAAATACTACCTGTTTAAATACCACCTGCTTAACATATAAAAGCCAACATATTCGAGACTGACTGGCTAAACTATACACCACGGACTGAATATCTATTTAGGAATAATGTGTCTCATCCATGTTTTATATCTTCAGGTACACAAATTAGGCTTACCCTCTACATCCAATTGTGGCAGAATTGTCGTCGTAGTCTGGATGACGTTAGCGTTCTCTCCAAAAGTGAACTCCATAGAATCTTCATCGTTCGCTGCTACGTAATAGCTGCGGGTTGGAATATTTTGTAAACCACTTATAATTAACAGAACGTTTCCGCAGACCATTATAAACAAGAAAAATGTTTACTTGGTTTGAAAAAGTAACAATTCACCACCAAGTAAGTACTGCAGATCCTAACGTGTTACCCAGCTACTGCTGTGCACGGTTTTTTGCGCTTGCTGGGACAAAGTACGGTGCCTGTTGCCAACGCTTGCTGCAAATACTTGCAACCACAAAACTGTGCTCCCATTTTACACACAAAAGGTGGGTACGATTCGGAGACGAGTAAATACACTTCCAGAGGAGCAGCAAAAGACATAGAGGAAAGAAATTTTGTACTTGAATTCTTGCCTATCACATACAAAAGGTTGGGACGATTTGAATAAGAATAGATCCACTTCCTGAGAAGCAGCACAACAAATGCGGGAAAGAAACCCTGCTCTTAGCGTGCCCACACCATCACCTGCAGGTCTGGCCGGTGTAGCAGAGGAGGTTGGTGAGGGAACCATCTTCCACCGAGGGCGATGCGGCCGAGTAGCTCGACGCCTTGTTCAGGTTCTGCCAGGTGGCGAGTGCCGTGTTCTGCGTGCGGCCCTCCAGCTCCGGCACTGGGGGAGTGGCCGAGGGGCATGAGGAGTCGAGCAAAGGAAAGTGAAGGAAGGAGAGTGAACGAAGGGAATGTAAAGTAAGGAAATATGGGCTTAGGAATGGAGTAGCATGAGGCGTAAAGGCATGATGTGGCATGAGACATGGAGTGATATGAGGGAAGAAGTAGCATGAGGGTAGAGGAATGGGGTGGCATAAGGGGCGCAGTACCGTGAAGTGTGCAGCATTCGGGAATGTGAGCTACACGGGAAGGGAGACTGTGTGAAGAATGAAGTGGTGGGTGAAGCCTCAGAGAGGGTTTGAGACATGAGAAGCTGGGCCTAATAAATAGATTAATAATTTCTTCTCATTGCATCACACATCGAACCAATTAACGGATAACTTTTCAGGAGTGCATCCCATTGGCATTATTCTGAGAATTTTTTGCGCAATAACAATGAACTTGTACCTCAACAATTTTCTAAATAGTGTCACGTTCATCATTGCTACTCGGATTACACAAGGTGATATTTTAACGTGTGACAAAGATTTCTCGGCTCTCGGCATTTCGTAGTTAACTCACTGAAGAAGAACAAATCGACCTGGGTGCTGCAAGAACCATTATCCGAGAGTCCTGCCACGACCACCCTGACCAGCCCTGTTGGCGTCCCCAGCGTCACCACTGCACAGGTGTTGTCATCAGCGGTCGAGAAGTCCGAGGTTGTGGAGGTCCTGTTCTGGTTGTCGAGGATCACGAGCGTCGAAGACTCGTTGAAAGAAGCGCTACTGACGCACACCTCCGTTGTGATGACGCTCGTGTCGTTGGCGTAGAGTGTGTGACTGAGAGACGTCAACGCGCCCGGCGCTGCTCCGGGATAAAAAAATGATTTTAAGATGAAAGATCATTAATCAGGTGCTGGTGTACAAACCTGTGACGACGTTTTCTCAAATGTTGTTTCAACCATGATTTACATGGTTCGTGTAATGTTTTGTCGTCATTTTTCATTTCTATAATGTTTTTTATGACATGGATTTTGTTTGATAACATTTAAATGGTTAAAAACAGCCAGAATGACGAATAAAAATAATCATATTGACTTGAACATCGTTTCTCGTAAATACAAAGGTGACAAAATGACTTAGATTATTTAAAAGCCGTCATAAAATAAAGGAAAAAATAATTTTATGGTAAAAACTACTTTGTTGAGACGTGTGTTCCATTTTTAGCCCTTTCTCATACTGTACACCCATCCACTGACTCTCCTGCCTTTAACTTTTTGACTGCGACTTTAGCCACCGGTGGGCACTGGCGAGTTTTCATAATGCTGCTGCGCGGCCAGTCCTCGCAGACACAATTTTTATAAATTCTGAATTAAAACTAAATGGAGGCACGATCCATTTAATATTTGTTACTTTCAACCATGCTTACTACAATAAAATTCAAATTTGAATTGGATGTTAAACTTAAGTATTACCAGCTACAGTCAATGTCTTAAGATGTACTGTATAGAATTAAAGAATCAGCAATTAATCAAATCCAAAATGGTTTGGTCGATCAGTGTCGCTTGCGGTATGGTATGTACAGTTGTGTTCGAGTAATCTAAATCTTAGAAGCAAAGTCCGTAGACTTTTCAGATGTTGGCAAATTTGAGCGCTAACTTTCGCGTAACAGATGGTGAAAATGTTTCCTCAAGTTTGCCTTCAGCTTAAAGCTCGAAGTTGTTAGCGTGATTGTAGCAATATTCGTAGGGAGCAAGGGAGCAGCAACAATTGTCTCTTCATGTTCTCATCTAATTGCACTCGCAGCGCGAGTTTGCAACACTACGGCAAAGCTATTTTAAGTCAACATCTAACTCAAACATGCATTTTTATAGAAAAATTTAAAATTAAATAGTAAATTATCATATTTATTCAGTTCTCACCATCCGTAGGCCTCTCATCTGCAACTGAAGCCACCACTTTCGTCAAGGAGGAAGCATCAGTCAAAGTGACGCTCTGCTGTGCAGAGGACCGGTGGATGAACAGCGTTGCGCAGTCCGAACAATTCGCTTTGCGGCTGTCTGAAGCCTCGTCTCCGGTGACGGTGACCGTGTAAGCTGATGGTTGGCCAGTCCAACTCACTCCAACCGAGTCATCCGACAGCCACAGCGCCTTCAGGGCCACGTCTGGGGAACAGATGTCGTGTTGGTTCAGCCAAAGCGTTCACTGATGATATTGTTTGATATTGTTCAGCACGTTTTCTTGTTATAAAACAGGGGCTGCTCATTACTTGAATTAAGAACTGTGCTCGTATACTCAAACATGCTTACCTGCCTGTTGCAGTGCTGGGGAGCCCTCGAGTCTGCTATTGGGAATTTAAACTCGTAGAGCAAGATGAACTTTCTAACTCAATTGCTGTCCTATTCATACGCCTGTTACCGCCACGAAATTCTAATGAAACTTGAGCTTGTGAGCATTTGATATAATTGTATTTATTAAGTTATGGTGGAAATGACCGTTAAACAAACTTCATAAATTGCCCAATAAAGAATACTACGTAACTGAAGACATTTCGTTGAGAACGCCGCTTCTGCTTTCCTTTAAAGCTCACACACATACCTTGAATTTCGATTAACTTTGAAGATAGTGCGTCAAAATCTGCGTCGAGTTCGACGATGACGAGGGTGTAGACGAGGGTACCAGAGATCCCCGTCGCTGGACACGTGGAATTCTCGCACGCTGTGTAGTTGCCGTCGCTACTATCGGAGATGATCACTTGCAGAGATGACGGGGCAGAATTTGCAGCGACAACGCGCACTGTTTCGTCGTCGTAGGACAGTACGACCTCGTCCAGCTCAGCTGCGGAATTTGGCTTATGTAAGAGACATACATTCTCCAATAAAAAGCATGAAATATTTTAATTTTCAGGAAAATATTAGAGGCTTTCAAACAAATTATTCCTCATTCACGATCAGTTCACGTCCGATTCCTAGAAAAAAATTTTGAATGATCAAGTAAATTTCATTTTACCTATTGACTATTATATTTACTTTTATTGCTTGCGCGTTGACGGCGGGAGGGGTCTCGAATAAAATTCTTTTGAATGACCTCGTCAATTGGAAAGCAATCAGTGACTGTAACGCAGTGTTGGGTTGAGAATCCTACAGCAAAACGCAGTCTCCTAATTTAGAGACGAGAATATATTTTGCAATTTGAAAACATAGAATTTTCTCCGATGAAAAAATGATACATTAGGGTGGAGAAATTTCTCGAATGTTTTTTTAACGACTGCCACGCCCTCTCATCGGACATTTGTCATTACAGGAACATCACGCTCTTGTGAACGAGTGTTTAGCAAATGATGTCTTATTCAAATCGAGAATAATTGGATGATTATTAAGTATAACTCGAGTGGCGACCATGAGAGACCAGGAGCTATTCAGCAGCATCACCATACACTTTTTGAGCTACTCCTAAAAGTTCTTATCTTTCATTGATGCCAAATACACTGCTTTAAATTAATTTACAATGTTAGGTGTCGGTGTGGGTCATTGTGGTTCCTCACAAGATTTAGTGCCATTCAATTGAGCCTATCGCCGCTCATGAATTTCTCCGGACACTGAAGGCTATGTAGTTCTTGAGCTCTGAGCTTTGTGAATGGAAAGACAGGGGCGTAGAAAGCCGAAATTTCTTCCAATAATAAAGAAGGAATGTGTTGTATATTCCATTAAAAACGTACATAATTTTCAAACATTAAAAATCTTATTTAACCATTACCCTTTTGCATTTGTTTTTATAGTCCAAATGGATTGAATTACATGGGTTACTGTTGCTTGGATAAGAATTACTGATTACAGTTACTGGGGATACGGTGACCGCTCTGACCAGGGCAGCGTGGTCGCGCAACTCTAAAGCGGCCCATAGACGATCAATTCAATTGTCAATATCATTGACTCAATATATTGATGCAATTTTTTTTGCCCACTAAGTCAATTAATTGACAGTCGTCAATCAAGCCCACAGACGATCAATTAAATTGTCAATATTCATCATTGTCAATTATATTGACAATAAAATTTATCGTCTATGGGCCGCTCAAATAAGCTCTCTAGCGTCTCATCAACCATCACAGTCCTTACGTGCTATTTCCGTACTATGGAAAATTATTGAAACTATTGAAACAAATTAGTTTAGGTGACAATTTAACCCATTTGTTTTAAAAACTGAATTTATCTAATTACCTTAAAAATTATTATTGTTAATTTTTGATTTCTTCAATAACACATTAAGGGTTTGCTTTGAAGCCTTTGTAGAGACTAACTTTGATGCATAATTTCTAAATGTTCCTGAAAACTCTACAATATGTTCATAGAGACGAAGATATATGTATGACATAAAGCTCATTTAAAAATATGATATTGTATTCATTGAGTTCTACAAAATGTTCTCTGAAAGTATTCGATTAAAATGCAGAAATGGAAAGAAATTTGTTTAATTTTTACCTTGCCAATGATCCTGACATTCTACAATTTCCTATCAAAGACGCTACAACGTGCAAATAGAGCGCACATTACAACACAGAAGACAGCCAAGAAATTTCATGCGGCACGATGACATGGAACATCAAATTGCCCTCATTGTCTCTTATTATAGATGAAATAATCAGCAACAGAAAGCTCTTACTCTCATCGTCGACTGGTGTGACATCAAATGATGAGTCGCACACCAAGATGCTGCTGCCTGGGTTGGAGGAATCATCGCTGCGCGTACAGAGGCTGCCAGGTCGAGTACTGTCAGCAATGTAACAGTGGTAGGTGCCGTCGGACTCGCAGTCTTTGATGTCGTAGGCGTCGGTCAGCCCTCCAACTCTCGTCGCGTTGATGGCGGTGAGAATTTCGGCATGCAGTGACCCTGGCTCAACTGAAGAGAGAAAATAGGAACAAGGATGTAGGAAAAATGGAGGTGCACTGAAGCGGGGTCAAAAACTGCACAACACTGTGAAATAAAATAAAATTGAAGATCTTGCCCTGGCGTTGAGATAAACAAAATATTTTAAAAGAGGGATAGTTTTAAACAAACGATCTTCACAATTAGTAAATAAAATAATGATGATTAGTGATCTTAGAGCTGTTACACCTCCCTCAACCCGCCCCCCGAGAACGATAGAATCAACTATTGTTGAATTGAATGTACTTATCCTTCCTACGAACGAAATATTTAACAACTAAAATAGCCTTCACAGACCAAATGAGTTGGGATTTTTTGAGGAGTATAGTAGGAGTTATCAGGCAGTACATTGAAAAAGAAAAAAGAAAAACAACTTATTTCCAAACAAGTTGATACATGAAATGCTCAACATTGACTTTTAAAATACCTTAACATTAAGATCCTTGGTTGATAGTCACACACGGGTATCGAAATACCCATGTCAATCGTAGAAACAAAAAATTATTAACGGAAAGGCACGAAAAAGTGCGTTTCCTACTCTGCGTTAATCTGATATTGTGCAAGTGCGATGCGTCTAGAAACATCAGCCAGCGTTGCTCAATTTACAGAGTAAAATCTATGCGATGTTTATCGAATTACAAAGTTTGGCTAGCATTCGTAAAGCCATCAATACCAAACGCACCCACGCACCTCACTTAATAAACTATCTACAATAAAGAAACCAGCAATAATAAAATATAAAGTTATCTGACCACAGAATGCTATATCACTATACGATCCATTTTCTGACAAACTCTCTTCCTAACAACGTTAACATTTGCCCGATCTAATATAAGGCGACTGAACACCGTAGACTTACTGAACATGCGGAACTTCGCCCGTGCGTGCACCTCCAACGAGTTCACCATATATTGCTGCTCGGAGTCGTAACAGAAGGTGCTGGCGTCCACGGCGACAACGCCACAATATTCGCTGTTGTCTGGCTGGGGATCGTCACTGAATACGGTGTACGAATTGGTGTCATTGCTGTAGTAAGTGAGCTGGAAAGGGACGGTGACATTGCCATCGGACGTGAAGCACACGCGCAGTGTGGCGTTTTCGTCACCCGACAACCACGTGAAGGACGTGAGCGTTCCTTGGTTGCTGTCCGACTCTGCACAAACGCGGGGGTTGGGGGTCGTGATACTAGCACAGTACACTACAGTACAGTACACTACAGTACAGTACAGTGCAGTACAGTACAGTACACTACAGCACACTACAGTACAGTACAGTACCGTACAGTACACTACAGCACAGTACAGTTCCGTACACTACAGCACAGTACAGTACACTACAGTACAGTACAGTACAGCACTGTACAGTACACTACAGTACAGTACAGTACCGTACAGTACACTACAGTACAGTACAGTTCCGTACACTACAGCACAGTACAGTACACTACAGTACAGTACAGTGCAGTACAGTACAGTACACTACAGTACACTACAGTACAGTACAGTACCGTACAGTACACTACAGTACAGTACAGCTCCGTACACTACAGCACAGTACAGTACACTACAGTACAGTACAGTACAGCACAGTACAGTACAGTATCGTACACTACAGTACAGTACAGTACACTACAGTACACTACAGTACAGTATACTACAGTTCAGTACAGTACAGTACAGTATCGTACACTACAGTACAGTACAGTACACTACAGTACAGTACAAGGTACAGTACAGTACACTACAGTACAGTACAGTACAGTACCGTACACTACAGTACAGTACAGTACCGTACACTACAGTACAGTACAGTACAGTACACTACAGTACAGTGCAATACAGTAATTCCGGTATAACAGTTTTCGGCCAAAATTTAACTTTTCGAATCAAATTGGAATGTGCTGCATTGGAGTGTTGGACATCTAGGTGATTTTCAACAATCGGTACACGTCTAACTTCATGTTTCTAGAGTAGCATATTTTCTTCAACTGAAAGAGAGCTTTATGTGCAACAAATCCCATTTCATGCTATGGAAATCGATGGAATGTAATTTTTTAATGTCTCAAAACTGGCTTGCGTCTTGTCAGTTTTACCTAAATTTCAACAACATCAAATACAACATGTCAGCAGTTACACCCAAGTTACAATTCTAACTCCTCCCTTCATTGTAACCTCGGGATTTGAGGATCTACTCTGCTTTTCTTGCATCTCCCCCGTCTTTGACACATATTTTCCCACTCTAATTCCCTCGATCCCCATTTTGCACGTGACTCTTCCATATTCTTTTCCTGCCCCACGTCTAACTTCTGACATTCTAGAGGCTATGAAAGTCAGCGCTGATAATGCAGCCAGCACGTCCATCTCCTTCAGGTCACTATCAGGACTTGATAAGAGATTGTTGTGATCAAACTCGCCACCGATGTCCCCACAACTTTTGGGCTAAAAATCTGATTGAGTCTCGAATTATAAAAATGGCGTTATTTCACTTGCAGTCATCATCTTATGATGCTAAATGATGATATGCCATTACAGTCCTGACTTTAGTGGGAAAATTATGAAAAATACTCAGAAACACTTTCTTATCCATCCACTTTTGACGTTCCGCATCTGGCAAAGAAGCTTATCACGAACATGGTTTAAAAAGACGACGTTTTGTGTCTTCAAGTTCTGAATAACTTTAGGGATGGTTGTCTGGACTGCCTTTTTCCTGACTTCAATGATTTTTACGATAACGTAAAGAATAGACTAATACAAGTGTAGAATTCTGTAATGGAGCGAGCTTAATGGCAAGACAGTCTTAAAAAACGGTTCTCGAAGTTTTAATGTTAACGCTTAAGTACATTTGCAAAACACCATAGCCTTGTAAAGTGCCCAATGTAACATATTTTACGTTACAAGTATGCGCTCATGACTTCGTCTTCTTCTGAAGAAACAAGATTAGGGCTGTGGGACTGCAACTCTAAGAACACCCTCAAGCACAATCACATGTTCTGAAAGATAGTAGTATTAATTCATTTCATCATTGGAAGCCGGATATCACTTGGCGATGCACGAGTTGCCATGAGCACTTCTGCTGATAGTCACTAAATAACGAAATATCTTTGAATTTTTGTATGGTATGTTCTTCGTGAGCTTTGGCAGAGCAAACATCTACTGAATTATGCATGTATTGTACCTAGCTTTTTGTTATACTGGCTGACCAGTCTGCAGTAAATTGATCAAAAATAATGAACGTGCAACAGTTTCTGCATTCGTTCCATCAAAAGAGCAAAAAAATCGTCGTTTCAACGCTACACCTGATGAGTTGAAAACAGAATTATTATTTCAGCAGAACACAGGGGATGATGATATTATGTTGTCATTTGCATGGGGAAATGGGTGAGTCAACATGTCTAGCGTTGAATACGAAAGAACCCCCACAAACGTATATTTGTAGTCTGTCATTACCGCATGATTTCTCCCATACCAGTGCTACCTTAATTTGTCTTCACTCTGTACAACGCAAGTTTAGTTTTATTGCAACAGATTAGGTCGAAATTAAATTTCAAAGCAAGTAAAGCCAATCAACATTCTTTACGTTAAAAAACTGGTCAAATTTTGGGTTATTTTCCACACATTTAATGCACGTTAAGTTACTGTCTAATTTTCCTGGTCTTGATACAGGCACAACTGCAGCAGCTCTGTATGGGTGCAATTACACGCGCCAGTTCACTAAGCAGTGAGTCATCGTATTCGTCATCCAGTGCTGTGCGTAAACTGTACTATTCGTTAACACGGTAGCGTGCCTGATACACACACTACAGAAAGAAAACCATGAAATTTGACAGTGCAGCGAAGGAAATCGTTAATGAGGACCGAAAGAAAACCATGAAATTTGACAGTGCAGCGAAGGAAATCGTTAATAAGGACAGAAAGAAAACCATGAAATTTGACAGTGCAGCGAAGGAAATCGTTAATGAGGACAGAAAGAAAACCATGAAATTTGACAGTGCAGCGAAGGAAATCGTTAATGAGGACAGAAAGAAAACCATGAAATTTGACAGTGCAGCGAAGGAAATCGTTAATGAGGACTGCACTACAACATCCAGATTAAATCATCGTATTCTCCACTATGCCGAATGATTCGCTAGGCGGGCAAACTTCATACGTACTTATGAAATGCTGTGTGCAGTGTATGTGTATGGGGAAACAAACTCCAGCTTTAGACAGAAAGAAGAGTTTTTAAGCTTTGAATGCATAAAAAATATTGTCTTTAATGCACCAAACTACAAATTAAGGATAATGGGGTTCCGATGACCTAGAGGAATGTACTCAGAGAGATAATTATTAGTTCATTTTGAAAACTTTGTCGAATGAATAACAAAAACGTTAATAGCATAGGATTAGGAGGCGTAATAGACGGCAGACGTATTTCTAGCTTAATGTTCCTGTTCAGTTGGGCTATCGGTGAGCGATAACGATGTAGGACTTTTGTGCCAGATAAAACTGGTGTTTTGCATTCAGCGAGGCCACCATTGTCTCTCAGTACACATCTCTGCACCACCATGCTTCAATTGAGGTCAATCATACCCTATTGATTTTTTGACTTTTAATTCAACAACTTATCCATGTCACTCAGCTTATACATGGTAACAGAATTATACGATCTAGCATATTTGGTAACTATTTTGCCTGCACTACGTGAAATGCCGTAGTTGCTGTTTTTAAAGTGAGCCATTATTTTACCGTTCATTATGCCTAACAAAGATGCCGAAGTGCGCTCTCACCTGCGTAAGTCTGTGCTGTGTGCAGAGCCGTCACTGCAACACAGATGGCGACCACCAGCAGCGGCTGCCGCAACATTTCGCGTCTTTGCCCGGTTGGTCCTCCTCCTAAAACGATCTTCTCGCAGATATTGAAGTCTGAACTCACTGAATTGTTAATGGATCCTTCCCGTTCGATGAAGAAAACTTTAGATTTAATTTTCTGAAAATAACCAAGACAATACGTAAGAATTTTTCACTGCAGTTTGTTGAAACAGGTAGCAAAGCTTACATCTGAATATGCTGCACGATGGCACATCTGTCCACGCATGACTTTGGACAGATGAACTCATTAGACTGACTGACCTACTCATGATTCTCTGTGCTGAACCTTGCACCGACACTTCACTCTTAGCAAGAGTAAATAGAGGATTTCTACTGAACTACGGACGCGACTCTGGTTGAACCGAATTCAGCTTCAGGAAGCTTTAGAAAACTTCTGCTTTCTGGCCGCAGCCTGAATGTGAGCTGATTGGTCATAAGATAAAGATCAACTACGATGATTGTCAAACGCTACTACCTGCAACCGGCTTCATGGAAAGTTGCAAAGCCGCTGAGCTTTCATGAATGTTGAAATTAATTCATAGACGAAATGAATAGTCCGTAATGCTTATGAAAATCTCACTTCTTCATAAACTCAAACCATAACTCACCCAGTAGTACAGTTCTTGTTGCACACTTCTTCGTTTGACGTGTGTTTTGCGACTGTTCTAATTAGAGTGGGGTGAGCAGTGCAAGATAAGAGCATGAGACTCTTTCTGGAGAACTGATTGGTGATAGTGACGATAAAAGAGGATAACAGATGGAGGCTGGGAACGTTGCAAGCTTGATTACTACGTTACTGTAGGAAATTCTCTTAATTTCAAAAAAATAACCCTCAATTCTGTATAAATGACACGATTCAGTTTCATTTTTTGAGTGAAAAATGTGGCATGAGATGTTCTACGATAAGTCAACGGTTTTCATTTGCCTGTGACTTCTACTGGGAATTTAAAAACCAACCTTCCTGGAGCAAATTTTTTGAATCTTATGAAATCTTTGTGGAAACTAATTCATAGTCTTTAGACTAAGCATTGTCATTGGCATCAAAATGATTTCGTTTGTATATCGTGGAATTATTTACGTAATTCTCCCACCTGGAACTGAAGAAACTCCTAACAAGCAAAGATGTGAACAAGACAAGTGTTATTTGCTATTATGCATTGAAAAACATCACACTTTGATTTAGTATTTTTCGGATGTAAAATTTACAATTTCATAGAATCTCTTTGAAACTACGCTACACATCTGCAGTAGGAAGCCGCTTTTCTGATGAAATATGTATCAGATAAGTCGGTGAGCCTGCATTTCCTACTCATCTTCCTAAGACAGGAGCGAAAAAACATCGCAATTAAAAATAAAATGTAGATATGAATGGAGGGATCAGTATAGCTTCTTTTGCGAGACCTAAAATTAGAGGTTCGGCATGTCTTCACCGGATGGAGAAATCATCAAGATGCGTGTCCGCGCTGTTAGATGTGCACGTGAAGTGACATCATGGAGTCAGATTCTCTTTTTCTTTTTTGTCATTCATTTATTTGGTTACGAGTGGCAGTACCAATGCTGTGTGGAGTGAACCAAAATGTATAACTGCTCTATGTCACATACATTCTGTATTCCCACATTTGTTACAAAATTTTTTATAGGTTTCTGGTTTCGAGTTAATTTCTTCACGAAATGAGAAAATGCTCAATAACAGCGCCGGTCAACGACTGCCGGTATGGTGCTTTATTTTGCTAATAACTAAAAATAACTGACGGTACGTTTAGGATGTGTGCTGTATACACTACTGTAAAACCAATGCAAAAACTGTGATTGTTCTGTCAGTAGGGACTTTTTCTGTATCATAGTAATTCTGCGCATAAAACAGCGATGGTGCTTCGAGTTCAAGTAATCACAGCATTACTACTCATTTGGAAATTCGATGCCTAAATCTTTCACGTTCTTGTCTTCTCTTCGCAAATTTGTGCGCTTTCTCGAATCATCGTATGTGTACAAGGGTTATGCAAATCAGGGATACAGTTCATAGTTTATTCACAACTACAACTGAAACTAATGGGAAGTTTGAAGTTGCATAACACTCGTGAAAGCAGTATAAATAAGAAGCGTAAGCAATCGTAAAAATTAAATTAATCCGTAATTTAATCGTAAAATTTAATCGGAATAGATTAATTTGGATCAAAACAACGAGCCAGTTGCAGCACCCGCTATGAGTGAACAAGTCATGAGGACTATGAGTGTTGCGCCAAGAATGGATCAATGCCGCTGTTCAGGAACAACGATATTTCTCATATTCGAACTCGTCATCGTAGGTTGCTTCAAATTTCGGGCTGTTTCACAGCTCAACTATCTGACTCGTGAAAATTTGTTACGGAACAAAAGTACGGTTCTTGAGAGATGCATCTTCGGAAAGGTGTAAAACTGAATATTTTTCATCTATACTCTGCAATATCATAGGGAATTTTCTTTCATTAAGTTATTCCCATGCATCTCAAAAACTCAGGGTCTCGCAGCACGGCAAATTTTGCTTAAGAAATTCCTCACGTATTCTATACTGCTACATCAGTCTTCTGAACTGGGATTTTGTGTTTAATTTTTTTATCATCTTCTCAGGTCCATCGCAATAATTGCTTTAAAATGTTTCCCTGGTGCCGTAGCTTTCATCTGTCTGCTCTCTCTGTATCACAGTCCCGGGTCGCAGGAGACGATCTAGACTTATTGTATCAAAAACATTTCTGAATGCCGACGTTATACATAACCTAATTCCGATACCGATATTGCCGTTGAATTTACTTGAGGTAACTTTTACGCTTTCATTTCAATATTAAAAAAACATCTCATTTTCCTCTTTTCCCTCAAGTATTTCGCTTTCTCACACCTTCTAAGTTATTTTCTGCAATGAAATAAACTATCAAAATTAATAAATTTATCAGAAGCAACTCCTGACCGTATTGACTCTTAAACTTCGTAACTTGGCAGAGAAGTTCAAAGGCAAAATTTTGGTAACAGCAGTCAAAGATCGTGACTGCATGAAAGCGGTAAGGAAAAAACTACTTTTCTGTGAAAGCTGCACTGTTAACACAGTTATTCATAGGTATAACTTTTTATTATCTTATATTCTTTTTAAAAGAAACATTTACGCTTTCAGATATTCTTTTCAGTGTATGCACTTGAACATATTAGCGTGCAATACCATGCATGCGCAGTGACAAAGCTACCTGGGCTAAAATTGCGAACGTGCTGCGTGCTGTTGAGGGCAAATAGTGTGGCACCGCTAAGAGAAAATGATAAGAAACACTGAATGTTTTACTATGAATGCAGCATTTGTGGTCAAGTAATTCATCAGGGTTATGCATACTAAATACACTTCAATCCTAATCACAATTATCCTGCCAGATGTAAGCTGCAGAGCAGTGGATTGCAGACCAAGAACTGGATGACGTGACTGGATGTACCTCACCCAATCACTCTCTAATGCGGATACTGAAGTGACTTGGGGCAGTCAGCTCTAGAAGGAAACCCAAAACTTCAATTATATAATCAATTTCTTATTATAACAGCAAGATCTGTACAATATGTATTTTGAAATTATTCATAGAATTGCCGGATAATGGTTCCGCAAAATTCTGCTTCGGTTCGCTGCGTCGACCGAACGTGTGACGTTCCAACTGTAGCTAAGCAATTGCCTCAAACGGCGCCAGGGTTGGTGTCCGTCGGATCCGAAATTGTTGCTAGGGTTATGACTGCATTAGCCTGGCTGCTGTCGCCCACAGCTAAGTAAGTAGGAGTAGCTTCTCCAATGACGAGGAAGCCGTAGCAGGGATACGCAGCTGGGACACCCGTGCAGTCCAACGTGATTGGTTCGCCTGCAAACAACGTGTCTAGAGAGACGTCGGTGTAGACTTCGTACATCCGATCCTGGTACAGGTTGGTAAAGTAGAAATCCAGCACCGTGTCTGTCTCTACCACCGTCAAATCTAGGTCTGCGGAAGAAAAAAATGTATTTCAGCACCTCAGAAACGTCTCTGAGTTTGATTGCAATTCGTAATTCTTCCGATTTCTGGTGAGGGAACCTTTGAAATGACGCCGTGAAGCCTTGCGCTAGAACATCGATGCCAAAGATTAACTGCAACAATGTGGCTTAGGGTATCCAAAATTAAAAATCAAAGAAGAAATTAAATACTATTTTTGGAAGTCGTGCACTTGTCGCCAAAGTTAAAACGAAAATTTTATTATATATATATGTTTTCCTATAAGTGTCATAAAAAATAACAATGTACTCGTAACCTTACCGCTCGTTCTCTACGTGTAACAAAATTAAACAGGAAAGTTCACATACATACTTTATGTGTACTTGCTCACAATTAAAAAAAGAACACTTGCAAGATTAGTCAGAATGCCTAACGGATAATGAAAATATTGATAAGTTTTAAAATTTTGTTTGAAAATATAGGAAGCCTTGTATGGAATTTTTCAAACAATACATAGAAAGCGAATGAAATGAAAAACAACCTTTTTGGTATCATTTACGCTATGACTTCCTCACTGCTCCAAAATAGAGTGAACAGCGCACACTGGAACATAGTGAGTATGATTTCGACGCGTGCGTAATGACACGAGAAAATGATTGTAGGATATAGCTGGCCGAATCTGTGCTGTTGAGATCAAAGCCACTCGCAACACTACTGGCTTCTCCTGAAATTTGCCTTGCTTTTCAATTCTGGGGTATGAGCGTTTACCATCACGACTTAATTGAGTGGAAGTCACTTCTTGCATAAAAAGGTAATAACTTCTAAATTCGATTTATTTATTTGTAAAGCATCAACTTCATGAGTTGGCTGTTATTTTGGCCAAAATGGAATTACAACAAATTTTAAATAAACCGAAATCTGGGCAAGAAAGCTTTTGACCCTAACTTCACTATCAGCTTTATCTTAGGTGAGCTAAAACTTTCGTAGATGTTTTCTGTCTAATCTCAGAAAAAAGATCAACGAATGAATGAATAAATTAATTACAAATGCCAGGTTAAAATTTTCAGCACACTAAGAGACTCAAAAAATCGCTCAAAAAGTAATTGATTGGATAACTAATCTTAATTTTTATTGCATCTGCTACTATAAAATTTACAAAGGTGCTGAAGTGACAAATAACTTTAAAATGATTCACGATAACATACATGCAGCATATGTTAATACGGTGGTCTATACTGTAAAGTTTGTAAATGCCGATCGAACAAAACCGTTACTGGCATCATGTGTATCCAACTTTCGATGTATAATTATAGCTCTTCTCAGTCCAAGTAAAAAACATGCCCTCACATGCAAAAACAAGGCAATATTCCAAGTTCAAACAACTTGGAATATTGCCTAAGAAATGTCACGAGATCACGAGTTAGGGACTCAAAGTGCTGTTTGAGGTAGGACTGAAGGCATTCGTTGTCTGTATTAAGTTTTGTTGGATTATGTAATTGACGATAAAATAGAGTTCTGTCAGTAGGAAGTCACTCATTGTAACTATTGACTGCTTTAAAAGTAATTATGTCGCTCCAGTTGGGGGGTAGCTGAACCAGGCAAAACTTGCGTCAGCCGTTCCGATTCAACGTTCACATAATGTCCATCGGAACTAGGATCTATTCACTGAATTATTAACGACCGACTGTTCGTCAGCAAATTTGAATGCGTCACAATTAGTTGTTTTGATAAAAATGGAATTTGCAGCGAGCTCGGTAGCAGCTGATTTATATCCGGATTTGGAAAAAGTATAGTGATATTTTACTGATTTAAATCAGAATTTAGAAAAACTTTAATGTTATTTTACCCAACGAAACAGTTAAGACAGTACGTTCCTGTAAATTAAAGCTAGGGAATTACTCTGGGGACGCGATTAGAAGAAACTATTTTCATTTTTGTGTGTCCTAAATTTAATTTGAACTGTAATGCTGAATCAATATAGGCAACATGTATAACTGCACATATCGTTGCATTACTTGTGCGCAATTGTAGCAGTCGGTGAGTATTTTGTACGTGGGAACGGGGACACCACAACTGATGACCATAAAGCTGCATTACCTTGAAATACCCCAGTGGAGACTCCAGTGACCGCATCGTTGCCGTCGCCGTACACGGCACACAGCTCGTAGAGGTAGGTACTCCGTACGAAGTTCGCTAGGGCGCAGGAGCCGGAAGAGCAAGCAGCGACGCTCGCGTTACCCTCCTGAGGTCGGTACAGAAGTTCCATCAACGCTGCAGGATTGACAGCGATGGTCAGGCTGCCGTCATAGTAGTTCAGCGATAGACCAGTGAGGACGTCGGCTGCGGAAATGAATACTTGAATAATGTAAAATAATTTACGGGAATAATGTGAGATTCGTGATTCAATAACATTGCAGTACATGGTGAATTTAATTTGGAAAAGATGATTTTAAGTTCAAGAGCTTAATTTTTTTTTCGGATGCAATGTCGAAGGATCACCACTTAATGGTTACAAACTGGACGAGGTGTAGAGTGGAGCTTGTAAAAAAATGTTCTTTTTCGTAGCATGGCGCCTGTAAACCAGTGAGCACACATTTTCAATTTTACAAAATTATTGAACTGGATTCGAAATGTCAGGCTAAATGAAAGTGAGTTCCGGTTTTAAGGCTTGTCTTAGTAAACGAAAAGTATAAAACTATGAAAATCTAAAATGTTGGTACAATTTCTATTGATTTCTGAAACACTGCCCCATCTGACAAACATCCCACACGACACGTTTGAAAGTCATTTAGATTTGTAAAACATCACATTAGCCTCGGTTGAAAGTCCTTTTGATCTGACAAACATTCTATTGGCCAAGTTTAAAAGTACTTCTGTTCTGCACAACATCGCATTAGCCAAATTCAAAAATCTTTTTCTTCATTCTTGTCGTTTGACTTGAGCCCAATTTCAAGCAGCAGTGAGCGTGACTACCGACACTCGCTACCATTCGCAGTAAGATTTTTTACAGACGGGTTTCATGTATTTCATCTTTCATCCCGAAAGCTCAAAGAGATCGTATCGAAAAAAGGAAAATCACTTTTAACAAGTTCGTTCATTTACTGTATGCTATAGGTACAGGAGGGGGCAAAATAATACAACTCGTTGATTATATCACCAGCTTCCACACTTCTAGACCACGTACAATTAAAAAAATTGGACTATAAATAAAAAATAGTGTAAAAAGTTAACGATATATCTAAAACTCATAAATATTCAACAGAAAAAATTCACAGAAACATGTGTGATTAATACGTGAGCAAAAGTTCACAACACATTTCAAGACGCACGCACGAATGTACATAAACAGTGTAGTCTTATAGTTCGAATAACAAATTGTTTTTAATCAACACCAGCACCATGGAAACGATGAAGATAAAGGCTCAAATGTACAGTACTGTGTCCTGCGGAAATCAAACTATGGGTCTAACATATTAAATAAAAAAGACGATGTCAACTTTTTGCTCTCAAGGAGGATAGGAAGTTAGAGCAGCAGCTAAATTAAGCTCAAAAACGGGTTACTCAAATTCCATTCTAAGGAAAAATAAAATTTCATGAACTAGAAAAATTCAAAATTTCCTGACTCTTCAGTACAACTGAATAACAAACGATAAGATTTTACTCAACTTATTTATTAGTCAAAAGATGAGTGGCGGACCAGGCGAGATGCACTGCTGACTTACGAGAGATATCAGTGCTGACTGCAGGTGTTTGTGTCACGCACACCTGCAGATCTGGATTGTCGTCGGTGTCCAGGTCCAGCACGCAGACCCTGGGGTCCTGGGCAGTTGTGTAGCACACGAGTAAGCCGTCTGAGGCCGGCAAGCAAGAGGCGTCAGCGAAGTTGCCATCTGAGATGGTGACGCGCGCAAACTCCGATCCAGAGCAGTTAATTAACGTCTGTGTTACTGAAATGCAAAGTAGGGTTAAACCTTAGAGAGGTGTCGCTTTAGAGTTTTTATGAATCAAAAGCGAAAGCAAAAATTGTGAAAAAGAAAGACGAAGGTATAAGAGAGAAAGACATTCTAAAAAAATGTTATGCCCTATGTTCAATTGTTCTGTTGAGTCGTAAATGAATGCACAGGCTGTTTATCGCTCATGAATAAATACGAGATACGAAAAGATTGCTGTCCAAATGCGAGCAAAAGCAACTACGGACGACCACTTCGACAGCGGCTGGAGCACCAGGCACGTGTTGAAAATATCTTGGGTGTCGTGAAGTGCATCTCCTTTGTTCTTCATTAGTTTTAAGAGAAGGGAGAGATGGCCTTTGAAAAATATCAGTTTCATATTTTCATGCAGAATGAACCGCTCAACTGTCTCTATGAAACTGAACTTCAACTCAGGCATCTATTCTTGGCTATCCACAATAGCAAAATCACCAGCATAACCGTAGGAACCGACGTATTTTATAAACTTGTTTGATACATGTCCACACAAATTTATGAAAAGCTATTTGTTGATGAGTTATGGTCATTTCTGAGAGTTATGTAATCACGGGAAGTTTGAAACGCAAGTCATTTCTTAGATTATTCTAAGCCCAACCTTTTTTCTCAGGTCACCATGAAACTTACTGGCGATTTTGTAGGAGACGTAACCTGCCTGCAACGGTACACCAGAGTCTTGAGCAGCCACCTGAAACCTGTAGGTCGTAACCTCGTTAGGCAAGTGCAGCTGCTCGTCACTGAAGTCCGCGCATTTCTCACCGTTCTTACTGCCGAGGTAGTCTGGTGGGTCACAAGAGAATAACAGACTTTTTCGCACTCTTTGTAAGGCTTTGGATCATGTGCGTACCCTCAGCAGCAATACGAGAGCTGGGCTAAGGTTACAGACATGATCGCATCGCAGAGTATAAACAAGCGGCGGGCTGCGGTCAAAACTGTATTTCTTGAGACAGATTTTCACATATGAAACTTGAATTTTGATAACAATGTTTTTCGATCTCAAATTATGCGTGTTTTTTATTATACAAGCTGATAAGTTACGGTAAACCGAGAAACAAGTTGTAACATTTTGTAACTATGTCATTTAGTAATCCTCGTGATTTTAAAACAATCATTGAAAGATTGATTGCAAAGAAACAAAATCATGAGAGACTTCTATCAACCATGGATCGCGCATAAAGGAATCGTAAAAAATGATATAGCAGGGTTATTTGATAATTGTTGTGATTGATTAAATACAATGATTTCGATTCTCGTATCGCATGAGCTCACAGGCCCACAATTCATCTGAATTATCGAGCGACACAGACTAGATTTCAGCGGCGAACCACACTTTCACACTTTGTGCGTTCCTGTAATTTTTAATAGAATTCTTTTCAATACAGAGTTATAAGATTTATATCGTTACTCGCCTCAGTTTTTCTGTATTGTGATTATACTACAATTGAACTTTTTATCCATGAATTTGCAACTGTTAAGAAGAAGTTAAAGCTTCATTATTTTTAGGTCGTGTAACAAAAACTATGACGATGAAATTTGAAATAAAAAATTTGAATAAAATTATCGACATTAGGTACATTTTAAAAATAAATAATCATCTAATCGGCAATGGTGCATTATACTGGCAAACAAGAAATTCTAAATTAAATGGCTTCAGTAATTAATCTTCTCTGTATTCAGAGCATTCAATGCCTTTCTCAAAAGGACACGACTGCGTTTTAATGAGTTACTGACAATCAGGTAGAATTTTGAGACCGACGTATTCAAGCACCCGTAAAACGTACGCGAAACAGAATGGGGAGGAGCAGCTCGGACCTACAATCCCCACACGGCCTTAAAACCGAATGGTAAAAGCAGCTTTAACCAACAATCCCCAGGTCATGGACACAAAACGGGATGAGGAAGAGCACCACTTACTTGCAATCCCCTCATCAGGGGAGCTCACAATCAGCGAAATGTTCCCGTTTACAAGACTATCGAAGAAGCACACGGTCAGCTGTGTCGAATTCTCCAACTTCCACTCCATGCTCCTTATGGCGCTGGGTTGCTCTGCACACCGAGTAAAATAACAAAGTATTTCAGTAAATGACCACGAAAGTTATTATTCACCAAACTGCGACCACAAACTCACGCAAAACGGCCTCGCAAACGGAGTTGTTAGAAGTGATGTAATTTTCTTGCTTTAAGTGAAGTCTGAACAGGAAGCAAGAAGCTCTGCAGATTGGCAATAAAAGCAATATTCATCTGAATTTTTAGCTAGTTACGCTATCATCAGTTATAATAATACATCCCTCCCTACATATTAGCTGTTATAGTAACACTTAACTCGCTAGCCACCTTGATAACATTAACTTCTAGTCCGGCTTAAGTATCTCAGCAAGACTTCACGGTCACAACTCGAGCTCACCCTCTGACGGCGGTGCGAGGGCGATGCTGAGCGAGTCCCCGCACTTGGTGGGGTGTGTCGGAGACGACTTCTCGGTGCATGCCTGTACGGCCGCTACGTCGTCGGTGATGACGCCAAGGTCGGGGTCATCGAAGGTGTACCTGTGCAAGGACGTCTCTCATAGCGCAGTGATGGCATTTGTGTGATCATGTATTCATTTATTAGTGTGATCATGGAATTTCTGTGAGTGAGTATTGCGTGCGAGGTTAAATCTACGTGAGCAATATGTGTAAGTGACTAGGTCCATTTGGGTCCCATTTTATGTGTGCAACTATTTCTGTAATGATGAGAATGTGATCACACCTACATGAGGAACGTGGTCGTTACTGACGCACACTAGGTTGCAGCAATGGTATTTATTAGTTATTTATGCGCGTGTGATAATGAAGCAAGGAGGTTGACCAACCTGCTTGTAATGGAGACACGCTATACACGCGCACTTAGTCAAAGACAAGTGAGGCAGCAAGTTACCTGCAGGATGCGTTTGTGCGTAATTTACAGCACTATTCGTTCATTTTACATGGCAAGTGCAAGCGATACCTGAAGATGTAACGTTGCACTTTGCTGTTTACACCAGTTTTGAAAAAAATCAACACTTCGCTTATTAACAGCTTACCCGTGATCTTGAATTACTACAAATGGTTTATTCGTTGCTTCCATTGCCCTTCCTTGCTTCTTGTGACTGATCGTGGTTTTGAAAAACTGACGGGCTGTACCAGGCTCGTCCGCGTACCGCTCCAGACTCCGCGATTGCGTGGTTCACATCGGCACCCTGAAGGAACTTGGGTGCTTGGAGGCTCATGTCGATCCAACAAACGAGTGACAAGTTATCTCGTTTCAATGCTGTGTGCCTCGCCATCTGGTTTCTTGCATCTGCCATCACCGGTGCGTTGCAGGTACGTTTGGTGCTTGGTTCTGGTGCTTGGTGCCGTTGATGTGCAGTTTTGGCATCATGACGTACAGAAAGCTGGTGACATGATGCTCTTGATGCATTGGATTCTTCGTTTTGAACCCACTCTCGCTCTGCTACTGTTGAAGGCTACGTACTATTACATTGATTTCGCAGTAGATCACGAAGCTGAATCCCAATTGTGTAGGACACTAGTGTTATGATGTGCGTATTGTCCGGCACTCAAACGTACCGTGACGGCCACCTCACCTACGTACGTAACTACGCTGCGCAGCACCTTTCACTTTCCCTTTCTCCCAATTGTCTCTGACTCCCTACTTTGGCCGTTGTTCGCAACCGATGCTGACTTTCCCGCGCTTTATGTTTCAATATTTTTCCCGCAATATGTTGATTCGTTTCAGTACAATTCATCACTTGATTTGCAATAGGAAACGCTGCTGTAAGAAATAAGTTTGAATTGACGGCACATGTGTTCGCAATGGAAGCGTAGATATGCATAAAATAACAGAGTTACTGGCGTTATCAGAATTTAAAAACTTGAAAATTTTTGAGTTTAAAGACAGATTCTCATACAAAGGTATCGATTATTCAAGAAGAGGCCCGGCTAATAATCATTGTATGATTTATTTCCGTACGTGCATGTGACAGGAAGGTCTTGGAGTTTGAGAGCCCCCGAGCTGTCATAGAGGCTGACGTTGTAGAAGGAGGCACCCTCGACGCAAGCCCACGATATTGTGGCGCTCATCTCGTTGGTGTAGGAGCACTCGAGCTGCGAGACACCTGCATAACACGCAAAATTACTTGCATGGCACGAGACGCTGACAAATAGGAGCAATGTACACATGCCTACTTGGGAAGTACCGGAACATTTCTAAGAAAAATGATTGCGTGGAAGCTTATCACTATGACCTGGTGGAATTCAAACATGAGAGACGTATTTTTTAGAAAGATATCGCAGTCATTTGAATCTTGTATAGATTATATATACTTTTTTCATTGAATACTGCGAGTGGAACAAAAGAAAATAAATCTGTTCAAAGCCACGGTCTGATCCTACAAAAGGAATCTGCAACCGTTGTCAGGGTACCATAACTGGACCGCGATCACAGAAAAGTGAGCTATGAGGATTGTAACTCGATGCTCATACCATGCTTAAAAAACACATTTCTTGAGGCATTTCATTTGAGGATATTTCTGATCCTTCATGTTTCAGGCAGCGCCTCCTTTGCTGGGACGCATCGCTGAGCGTTTGTGCAGGGAGCTCAACTTGCTCGCCTCTTCGTCTCAGTGTGATAAAATAAGACTATGTTTTCCTCAGTGTCATGGAACGGGCAAAACATTGGTAAAACCAGATAAAGCAGTGCGCTCCAATGTATCATATTTCTAAGTAACGTTAAAATTTTTTATTTATATTTCCCGTCTCACAGAAATATTAGTGAGGGCTTTTATAGGTTTTGAGGTATGAGCTACAGTGAATTAGGTTCAACTGATGAATATTGAGATATCGTTACAGCAAAAGTGGCAGTTCAATTGTGTCGCAAAAGACACTTCATATAGGAATTAGACACTCGAAAAACTATTGTTTTAAATACTTTATTTTTATTTTTTATTTCATTATTCATTTTTTTATTTTACACATCACTGGACCTTGTGTCCCTCAAAATCAAATCAAATATTCAAGCCCTGAGACCACCAACTCTCCAGCGGGACAATGCAAATATTAGAGTGCTGGAGGTCATGCCACTAATTTGCAATAATGTGGCTCAAGTTTGCGAGTACTCTTCTGAGAACCCGACATTTGTAACGAAAATCATTCGATTTATAAACGAATAATGTAAAATAAGCTTCTACCTGTGAGTCGTTTCAGATGACGATTCGTTTTGGTCACCTCAACTTTGAAGGTTCATACTTTAAAGCTTTTTGTCAAGTTTTTTCACTCGTGCAGTTCTCCATTTTCAAGAACCCATGTTTCAATTTTCTATCACAGCTGTAATTGTTAAAAAACAGTTAGAAAAATAAAAACACTAAAGCCAGCCATACAATTTTTTACCATTGAAGGATGCAAAACTCGATAAATTACTTTGTTACAAACGTAACTGCGTTGTGAATGAATTAAAAAACATATTTTTGGCGTTCAGGAGGTGCCAAAAGAGCTGAAGGGGGTCTCGACTCTCTGAGTCAAAAAAATTCTTCGCATTTCACAGGGCAGGCTTTTATGCAGAAAAAAATGCCTCCGAATCGAGCTTGAGCTCTTTCCATACGATTGTTAATACGACACATCAAAAGCATTTTACGATCCCTGTGTATTAGGAATATGTTGCGGACTTTGCGTTTATAACCTTATGAATAGATCCACAGGCACCACGAACACAAGACTCACTAGGGATGTCATCGAAGTGAGTAGTAACTTCTTCCTTCTCATCCGTGTCATCGTTCTTCACGGAGATCGTAAATGTTTCCCCAGCTTCCAGGTTGGGATCGGAGAAGTAACAGAAGCAGTCGTCCGAGCAAGTAATAAACATCGCTTCAGTGTTGAAGGTGACTAAATATGTACTAGGTTCGTCCCCTGACGATTCATCCGACCATTGCACCAGCATCTCCCTGTTGCCGGTCTGCTCGAGGCTGATCTCGATACCTGAGCCATGAACACGAGAGGTATAGCATTAAAATATCACGACGGTTTAAACTGATTTGATATTTTCTCATCTTTCTCAACAAGACGTGAAGAATGTAATAATATGCTCTGTTTAAGAGACCTTGTAAGTGGCGTAGTTTTCTTGCTTAAAGTGGAGCTTGAAAAGGAATCAAAACGCTCTCCAGATTGACAATAGAAGCTATATTCATCTAAGTTGTTAAAGCTAGTTACACTATCATCACTACTGATAACACATCCCGCCCTATGTATCAGTAGTAATAAGGACACTTCACTCGCTACAATTGTTAATGATAACACGTCCCATCTAACCAATGCTAACAACACGCTAGTGACCAGCAATGCAAATAATACTGCATATAAGTCAATTATAAGCCAATGCAGAAGAAAACACGTTTTTTACCAACAGCACAACTTGCAGTACCAATGTCACCACATCATAAACTGGAAGCATCACCCCATTCAGCCCACTCACACCTATAACGACATACGCATTACAGCATCATATTCTGAAGGTTCATATGTGCAGAGCTCACCTTTGGTCATCAGCGCAGAGGTGGAAGCGAGCACCAGCAACACTGCCCACGTCTGAAGTCGTCCAGCCATCGTCGGAGCTCACAGTGTGATGCCCAAAAACTTCGATGGATCAAATGCTGCAAGTAACTGAGCGCACGCTACCAGAATGGTCGGTAGATTTTAGAAAGCAATGACAGAATTGTCCTTGAGGAAGTAGAAATGTTCGATCAGTCATGGAATTTTTGAAGTTGTAGGAGAATGGGAATAGGTATAAGTAATTTCAAGTAAATGTATTCTGCGAATGATTTTGTTATCAACGAGCATTAACCAATTTCATCAGTAGAGCTTAACAGAGCTGAAGTGATGTGATTTGAGGTGCATTTTGGAAAATAAGGAGACAAGAAATTTGTTAGCCCCTAACTGGTTTGGGTTTCCATGAGCTGCCTAGTAGGAAAGGAGGCACCCTTGGAGTTTGTAAGGATTATTTCAATCGTTATAAACAAATCAAATTGATTAATATATTTGTTTTTGTTTCTCACAGTAAATCATTATTTTTATTTGAACTGTGTTATACAGAAATTAGCATGAACACACTCATATTTGTTCATTTGGAGTGTCACATGTTTGTGTTGGCGTTTCGTTCTAGTGGCATAACCGCTTTTTAGAAAATTTTTGGAATCGTTTACGAAATTAGACGAGACCATCATCAAAAATAAATTTTTAAGATAGTATGCGTCTTATCAATTAAATAATTCAAAGCCTTAGGAGTTCGTGCGTATAATTATGACTGGTAACTCTCCGCTATTAATTGCTTTTATCGATCCCAAAGCCATTAACTTCACTTGTTTTAAAATTTATGACGTCTTTTTCTTTCTAGACGATACACTGAATTTCTGCGCGTATCTTGAACTGTAAGGAAGTGATGCACTTCAGCTGATAAACCGGTGGTCACGAACTGTATGCGGTCATATGACAGATGCAGTGACATCTCTGATTAGAGATAGCGGAGTCCACAAGAGCAGTTGATGGTGAGCTGTGTATGATGCGTGATGTGCACGGAGATAACGACTCGAGAGCTCCACATTATTCTCAGCAGGGATCGTACCTAAAACGCCATTGTACTCTCAGACCAAACGAAAATCAACAAATACTGTCTCTAAAGGTACCAATGCTGTATCTGAAGATATCAAGGCTGTATCTGAAGGTACTAATGCTGTATCTGAAGAGACCAATGCTGTATTTGAACGTACCAATGATGTATCTGAAGTCGACCTTTTAGCCTCACGAATGTGTGCAAGGTCACATTCGCAAGATCACTTTGGTCTTTCATGTCAAGAGGAGATGCCCCCACGAGATAACGCAATTGGGTTTGGTATCTCGAGTAGACTTCGTGCCGGTGAAACGTATCCTGATGAAATAAGCTAAGACGAGGGCTGCGAGAAGCATTTTGTTTCTATAAACGCATTTATTTATACCTAGAGCTTTCGAGAGATACCATGCGCATCAACAGTACTTTGATTGAGAACAGATAAAACATGGTTAATAATTGATACCTGAGTGCATATTGTAAAGACAAAGATCAAGAATATATGTGACGTGATGCACGTGAAAATAATTAGTTGAATAGTTTTTGTTGGGCTGAACTACAGTGATGACTGATGGGCTGAACTACAGTGATGACTGAGTAACGGCGTGATATCATGAATCAAAATGCGATCTAGTGCTTTTGAGTCTTCAGTGGAAAATGATCCTGTTACTTTGAAGTTTGCGTGAATCGAATGGTTAAATTTTAAAACGTGATTTATGCTGTAACTATTTGGTGGCGGAGCACGTTGTTTTCCAGTACATGAAGATATTCCTTTGTGCTCTGCAGCGCTTCAGTGTTGATGACGATTGATCTCTTCACGATTAATCGATTAATCTATCACACTGCTCACACAAGTGCCGATACATAAAGTTGCTTTGTTGTGTGGAATACGATCTTTTACATGGTGTACACAACCAATTATATCATATTAGGAATATCTTTTCTGCTGAGCAGTTTAAGGTTATAGCAAAGAAGACCTTTAAAATCATTTTAATGAAACGTTCCAAGCCTCAGCTCATCATCAGTCATATCTGCAGGTACAAAATATACATGCATTGAATAAAAACACGACACAATCATAAAATTGTTCATCCTTCATGCATTCAAACAAGAGTCTAAATAAAAATGACATGACATAAAAACTGATTAAATGTAAATATCAAAATACACTAACCAGAATCGTAAATGTGAGTTAAAACGGAAAATAATTTTTAATTTTTGATATTTAGATTTAATCAATTTTATGTCATGTCATTTTTATTTAGACTCTTGTTTGAATGCATGAAGGATGAACAATTTTATGATTTTGTCGTGTTTTTATTCAATGCATGTATATTTTGTACTTGCAGATATGACTGATGATGAGCTGAGGCTTGGAACGTTTCATTAAAATGATTTAAAAGGTCTTCTTTGCTCTAACCTTCGCAATTATATCATTTTTGAGAAAAATTATGTTGACGGTCACTAGGTTAGTTTTTTCCATTTATGGCATACATGCATAATTTTACAGCTTATTCCTGATATGATGGATGAAATTAAACGGTTGTTTCTTTTTTTGAAATGGTGGCACATTTTAGTGTAATGTTAAGCGCAGAATCTAGGTATTTCTTGAAACTATTTCCCATGGCAAGCGTTGGACAAGTTGTAGGACAAGCAATAAAAAGGGACAATGGAGAGCATATTGTAGTCCTCATAAATAGGTCCTCATGAAGGCGAGAATTAGGAAATGTTCAAAACGATATCACTAAGTTCATTCAAGTTTTTGAATCATTAAATAAAACAATTTTAGTGTATGAGGATAATATCAAAAGATTTTTTGATTAAATATGCCGATAGAATACAGTCAGTTAGAAATTATAATTGAGAAATGCACTTAAACTACTATGAAATCAACAAAATGTTTTGAATTACAGTACATATAAAATGTGCGTAGTCAAAAATTGGGAAATGTAGACCAGTCTGAAGTGAGGTCGGCCAAGCTGCATAAACATTGTGTGCGTCTCCGTTTAATTTGAAAATTGGGTGGCACCTGCAACTAAAAGCTGTCGAAATTTACAGTTACATTATTGAAAGTCGACCAATGTCAGGTACTCCAGACGTTACCATTTTTAATTTGCGATGGAAATGCAGGATCTGAAGCTATGGGTACATGATAGCCAGCTTTTAAATAACTTTCATGTTCACGACCATACTCATCATGGAGACCATAAGCTTTTGACCTCATCCTAACGGAAATCCTTTTTCTAACTGCATATAAAACAGGCTAGAGCTTCTTAGTGTTCTTGAACTGTGTATATGATGACCAGTAATAGAAAATATGATATTTGACGGATCCCTCGTGGGAGGCTAAACAATTTATACATTCTATTCCCACAAACAATACAACAGTAAAATTCATTGTTTAAAGCTTTCACATTGGACTGGTTGACATATGAATACTTGTGAGCCTGAATACATTCATTGACTTCTGGGGAATCCTACAGAAAATTTATTCTAAGTTTACCTGAAACTGTAGAACATATAACTTTCAAGTTATACGTGTGTTCTAGAATCTATTACGTATTTGTAACTTATAAGAACTATAGGATGATGAAATAGTTCTTTAATCATGAGAGAACGAAAATGATATTATTTAAATTTACCGCGGAAGTTAATGATGCGAGCGAGAACTGCGAGGCCAAACGTAGATTTAGAATTAGTTCTATTGCAGAGCAATGCGCTTATCACAGTGCGCCATCGAATGGATAGGTAATAGCTATTTCTCAACGGTTAGCCTCTTCAATACCTAGATAAGAAATGACATACAAATCTTTTTTTGAATGTTCCGTTGTAGCTTTTATCAAGGAGGGTAAAAGATATCGAGTTCCAAGCTTGATTACAGTGCAATTAAAAGATGTTGAGATCGGCTTTGGTTGTAGTGAGATAGTTTGAATTTTCTTCGGTTTACTTTGGTTGAATGGTCAATTTAGACAGTTTTAAAAGATACTTATCGTTTCAGATCTTTATTCAAAGTATTCAAAGTTTTGTTCAAGGAATAACATAGGGAACACTAATGGAGATATGAATGTCAAGTATTTCTAGACAGTTGAAAGAATCATTCACAAAGGCTTTTTAGTTTTCCAAACTCCTTAATACTTTAATGGCTCCTTCTTTGTAGAATAAAAAATATTTTTACTTTTTTTTGTCTCATGACGTACCTGAATTTCAGATTGTACTAATTTTCTGTACATTATTTCAGAATTTCATCAGGAAACACAGTTTTAGCTTTATTGAGAAGTATAATTGATTTAAATATTTTAGTTCTAACATACGGGACATGCTCTTTCATATGAAATTCATATTTATGATAGTTCCGAGAAATTTTGATGAATTAGTTTCCTCAATCACACCATCATTGATTTTGAAGAGTGAGGAGGATGCTTTTCGTTCATAGAAGATTGCGATAAATATAATCTTATCTACATTGATGCCATTTCCATTCGCTTCAGCCCTATCAAAATTTTTTCTCGCTCATCCTTTTTCTGATTGAGAATGTATAGTAGTTTTCCGTAGGAATGGTTCAAGAACGCGTGTCATCATCAGTCAAAAGTATGACTATACGGAATGGAGTACATTTGACAGTATTTTTGATGAATATTGAAAACAAAATAGATCCCAAAACCGATCCTTCACGTCAATATTAAGAAGGTTCCAGTGAGCGTTACCAGTTACAACAATTGACACACGATTCGTTAGACATGATTCGAACATTTATCAGCAGAACTTCTTACGACATAACATTGTAGTTTCGAGATTACTATGCTGTTATAAACACGCATTCAGCGTTAGTTTAAAGAGTTCAACGCTTCATGGAAGTCAAGATATACGAAGAAAACAACATTCAATTCCTCGATATTCAGGGGAGATATTGTAAATAATTGTACAGAATGGTTGGCAAAATCAAATTTTTAGATCGCTAGTCGTACTTTATCGTCGTGGAGAAAGGATGTTTTTTCGTAGTCAGGATACATTTTCTGACAGAAAAATTTGTAATATTCTTATGAAAATTTTTTGGACACAACTTGTCTATATTTGTATACATTGATTTTATCACCGTTTTTGAAAATGAAAGTTACTTGATTAATTTTCAAGCAGGATGGAAAAATACATGAAAAACGGGGAATTATTGAGTAAAAATCAAAGGGATGGAAATAATGAATCGCTATTTATTTAACACTTTCGTGAAAACGCTTTTTAAATTGTTTTTGCAATTGAGAACATATAAAGCCATAATTAGAGTAAAAAAGATTATGCATAACTAATCACAGCCAAAAGGTTTTCATCACACGAGGAAAACATTTAACAGCAAAATGGTGCAAATAAATTTGAAGTTGTTCCATGAAAAACATTCCATGAAAATGCTAAAAAATTAAACGACAATGTTTAATTTTTTACTTCAAAACTGACATGAATAGACTTCTGGCTTACTTTAATTCAAAATATGAATCTATTAATTACCAATAAAATTGAGAAGAGTGTTAACCTATAATTTTTTTACAGTATTCCAAAGAAACATGACAGTGGGCTTACAACTGGCGTTCATAAAAATCGGCATGCATTAAAATGGGCATGAAATTTAGCAATGCAATGCTAATCTAGTCAGATATTTTATTGATAAAGCAACCAATTGTTCTAACAGCTGTAATTTCACTCTTGTACTAGATTTCCAAATGTAAATATTTTAACTTTGATGTATTTCCATTGCATGTAGCCCAGAATCACTTGAATTCTTTTTCAACCCAACTCAAAGAAGTGCCAGTGTTTCTGAGAAATTAATCGATTGTTCAATTCCTAAAATCGGAGCAGGCACAAACAGTGAAGTTTAACAGGTTATAAATCACATAATTGGAACATATTACCCTGAAGTAAACATTAGAATAATTTTTCACAATGATTTTACAATTGTTAGCTTTCACACGCAAAAGATCGCATTCCATCCTCACTACGAAACAACTTTGTGTATTGGTACACGTGTGAGCTGTGTGATGCCACCTAGTGTGGTGAGACTAAACATCAGCTACACGATGGGCAGTGTGATGCCACCTAGTGTGGTGACACTGAACATCAGCTACACGATGGGCAGTGTGATGCCACCTAGTGTAGTGGCACTAAACATCAGCTACACGATGGGCAGTGTGATGCCACCTAGTGTGGTGAGACTAAACATCAGCTAC
>JACJUY010000456.1:89384-167123 GCA_014220935.1 Platorchestia sp. MABIK | reverse complement strand
TCAGCTACACGATGGGCAGTGTGATGCCACCTAGTGTGGTGAGACTAAACATCAGCTACACGATGGGCAGTGTGATGCCACCTAGTGTGGTGAGGCTAAACATCAGCTACACGATGGGCAGTGTGATGCCACCTAGTATGGTGAGGCTAAACATCAGCTACACGATGGGCAGTGTGATGCCACCTAGTATGGTGAGGCTAAACATCAGCTACACGCACGTTATGAAAAACACAAAGTAATATCTTCATGCACTGGCAAACCACATACATCGTCACTAGATACTTATATCACACAACACGCTTTAAAATTTAACCGTAGGGTGCGCTCTTCAAACTTCAATGTAGTAGCATGATTTTTCACTCCGGACTTCAAAGTACTCGAATGCATTCTGATTCATTAACTGAGGGCGTCGTTCAATGACCACTGTACATAGTTCCTCCTAACTAGAAATACTATGATGATTCTTTTCATTTGTAACTAATCAGGTATATTCTTGTTCTTTGTCACGTAGAACTGCATTTTATAAATTTAGATTCAAACTTCTCTGTTTTATTTCCCCCTGCTGATGGTGAGCATGGTAGCTCTCGATTTTAATGTAAGTTTTTGAAGAAACAGAATGTTGCTCACTATCTTCGACTTCAGTTTTAACTTGATGGGTTTGCAATTTATCACAGCAAAAGTTTGTGTCCCTGAGCGATGCGTTCTACAGTATTTTCTCAGGAGTACGAAGAGATTCATTAATCGTCAGAGCGTTCTCTCGATAATGAAAATCCTTGGACGTCGAGTGCACTGACTTTAGAACTTCAGAACTTCACTGACTTCAAAATTTAATACCTACCAATGCCTGAAATGGTCGAACACTTTTCATACATGGTTCTGATTATTGCACCCTTCAAAAATAAGCTTGATCATCTATGAAATTGGTTTATTAAACCGCTTCACACATCAGTCAGTTAAACTTTCGTTTATTTTTTAACTCGTTCACTTCACACCCAGAGCATGGCGTGCTGGAACTTTCTTCACCTTCTGCTGATGAATATTTGGTTTCATTCTTTCTACATGACCATTCATCAGTTCAACTAATGACCGGTCAACAATTATTTCTTTATTGTTGATACTTCATCAAAAATATCGCGAGAAATCCATTCGCTAAAAACATCACTAATTCCTCACTCTCATTCACCAAGCTCAGCGCTGTCGTCCGACGTGTGGCTAGCCCTCATCTCCTGTGGCTAGCTCTCATCTGATGCGCTCTTATCAATTGTGGCTAATCTCCTTGCCGCTGCTCATTGTCCTACCGGTTTGTTACGTAGTCGTAGTACGCCCCAATTTGCCTGTGGCTAGTTCCGTGTGGTTGTTCTTCTGTTCCCGCCTGAATCTGGCGCTGGGAATGTAGTGTTTGCCGCCACGGTACAGTGTTTGATGCTCAGCTCTCGCACGACTCCGCCGCCTGAGCTGCGGCTCCTCGACCTCGGTGTTTCAGGCCTTCCAACTCGAGCATCTTATCGTGGGGTGCTTCAAGGAGATAAAAACCTCCGCTATCATTGGTTATTCGCCTCATTAATAATGAATTGCAGGGGACTCTGTGCAACGAAACAAACTACGTTATTGCGAGCAGTTTAGTCATGCTTCTGTGATCAGTCCCTATAAATTAATTAACGTCATGTTTACCATTAAAACCATCACTAGACACCTGAAAGCATTGTAAAATGTAGCCAGAATAAAAGAAAATTGGACTTGAGAGGTTGTTTACCGAGGACCAAGTCATGAAAGTTAACAATTGCGACGAGTGTAAAAAATGACTCGACCCAAAATGAGAACTTTTTCCAGGGTTGTTACATCTCAGAATTTATTGAAGGCTGTTGGAAAAATTTTACGACATAGTCTTTCTGCTCCATTCAGAAGTAATTTAAAACACAAGTTTTATGAAGCTTTCACGGGAAACATTTAGAGAACGGATCCCGGTGTCCGTCGACATTGTCATTTAGCAAACTGTGCACACACTCCGGAGTACACGAGAGATTCAATGAAATACATAAGGATGGTCAATAATGTATACATTAGTTTACAAATTTCTTAAGAAAACGTAACTGTTTTATTTTTGGACAAGTGCTTCACAATAATAGTTGTAAAAAGTCATTGCGTACACAAGTTGACTTTTTTTAGGACCGTTCTGATCAGATTAAATTTTTATTTTCTGTGTCAACACGGTGACCTAATTTCGTATTCAGTGAAGACATCTCACCAAATGTCATCCGCCTCGACGGATATTTTGTTACATAAAAGCATTGTAGTTCGTTTTTCAATTTGGAACGATGCTCTTGGCTAAATAAATTGGCAAATGTTGATCTCCTTGATTTCCTCTTTGATCAATTTTTAGCTTAACTATTCACAAAAGTTCCAAGGTACAAGTCAATTGCAAATTAAACAAATAATAGAGTAAAATTATGCAGATTAACACCTGAAAACGCAATTTACGATTAAAACCTAAAATTCCCTAAGGTTGTTTTCTTCAGAAGAATGTACGTAACGAAATAGGCGAGCAGATTGTAAAAATATAGCGCACCAATCTAAGACTTGAATAATCTTGAACATAAAACATGAAGAAATGTATTATAACACTCGTATTCAACTGATAAAACGTTCCTTTCAAACTTTTATGGAGAATTTTTGTTATTTTCTATAAAGGATTATAACAGATTTTCTTGTATTTTCTATAAAGGATTGTAACAGATTTTCTTTTATTTTCTATTAAGGATTGTAACAGATTTTCTTTTATTTTCTATTAAGGATTGTAACAGAAATGATTTTGTGTTTTTAAGGAAATTTTTAAGAAAATCCTTTCTTTGTGTTGGCCTGTGGCAAAATGCGTATCCGGTTATATCGAAGGGTTGAGCAAAAAAGTAATTTTTCTTATTCAATTTACTTTTTCCTCATTTTAATATTCAGATTAAATTCTTCTTTGAAACGGACATTTTTTCTTCAAAAACTTCAATTGATGTATTATGAAGGAATCTACAAACAACTGTCCCACATTGATTAACTATTCACTGTTCACATAAATTATGAGAAGACATCTGTTAGTAATTTGTTAAAAAAAACATCAGGTCATTTTCTGCAGTTATTCGATTAATTTTGAAAATGAGGTGTGCTTAAATACGACAGTTTAAAATCCAGTAAGTTGTACTCAGAAGATCTACACGGCAGCTTCCGTTCAGTTACTGAGGCATTGTGTTGCCTCAAACTTGCTTACTCGTTCATGTTAAATTTAATTTGAGGTAATGAAGAGCGATTATGAAATTAGCAAACATCTCACTATTCGTACATTGCCGTTTCGTTTCCCTACTGAGGTGCGATGAAAACTAGTGAGTGATGTGAAAATTTGAGATGCATCAATTAAAAAAGTACAATAACAGTTACATTGAATATTAAAATAATGTTTCGAAATTTTATGTCTAAATTTAGGTGCCGTGGGAACGAATAATTTACCCAGGAAGAAATGCCAATTGTTCTTTTTATAACTTCATTTAACTTCAAGCCAAAATTTCCATATCGGGGTGCCCATGGGATTTTTTTACAAAAAATCGCTTGAAAAAATATTCAAAAACTCCTTGAAATTCCTTTTCAAACGAATTAAATTCGATTATCAAACGTGTTAAAATTCTTGGCTCTATGTGTTACAGAAAATGATAAAACTAAAATTTGTGTCTCAAAATTTCCTTGATTAACATTGCAAGTTTGCTAGTACACAATTTTAATCAAAACTCAATGAACTGATGTGTACTCTGAAATCTGCGCTTGAATATTTATTCATGGGCAGAATTTCGTTCAACCTTTCAACGTACACTAACTGCGCCAAGTAGAGAAATTTTCGTTCAGTCAGCCAATATTAAAGTGCGTGTGCAAGAACTGCTTTGAAATCGACTATGTGTTGACAGAGTTCAGCATCTTTAGCTCTCTGGAGTCTCATCTTATCTCTTGACTCGTTAAATCTTCTTAATTATGCACATGCATCGGAACTCAATGTGTTCACTATAGTTGTTTAATTAACCTTTTCTTATTCATTTCACCTCGTTTCCCTTTCTCTCGTGGCTTGAAATGCGCACTGCTTGACAAGTGGTCACCGTTGGATCGCCAATTGTTTTCTTTTATTCGATTTTGAAAGTCGTCGTCTTCATGAGTAGAATAATCATAAGCAGCTGATTCATTGCTTCGAATTGTAGAAGTACATTTGTTCTAAGATCACTAAGTATCGATCAGCACACAAAGTTTCAGGAATACAAACAATAAAAGTATTGTACACAATTTTCAGTTATTTTATTACTCACAAAGCAGGGTAATGGCAATACAAGCTTGGTGATTACGTTTAAATCTGAATAGGGTAATAAGAAATAACTGTTACTTTAAAACTGCATTGCATTCTAAGAACAACTTTGAGAAGGAACTGCTCCCAAAACAACTAAAAATTTGGTACAGTTGTTAGTTATAATCTACCATAGTGGACTGTGTAACTGTAAGCGTCAGCTCTTCCGCTGAACAATTTTGAGAATAGACTGCTCCTAAAACAACTAATTGATTTCAAAGTTATTACAATTAATCTATTGTAACCGACACTGTGGCTGTAAGCATCAGCTGAGCAATTTTGAGAAGCGACTGCTCCCAAAAAACTATTGAACATTTAAAGTTGCCAGTTTTGATTTATTGTGACCGACACTGTAAGCGACGGCTCTTCTGTTGTTTCAGCTGCAGTGTACAGAAGATCTGCAGAGGCTACCTTCGACCTGCGCAGGAGCGCCGGTCACTGCAGGAGTGCTCCTGGTGAGATGCTGGTTGAGGATATGACAGCGTTGGAGCCGTCACCGTACGCTACTGCGAGGTATTGCGGCTGGGAATCAGCACTCACAAAACCGTAGCAAGGAGAGTCAAGGGGCACTCGAGTGCAATCCAAGCCTACTGACGTGCCAGTGAGAACCAAGGTCGCATCAGCACCCATGTACACGTCGTACTTCATCTCAGAGTACTTGTTGACCATGTAGAAGTCTATAAATGAATCCGTTGCGTCAATCACTAAATTCAAATCTGAAAAGTTGAGAAAAATCTCCTTTGACACGTGAAAAATGAATAAACTCTTAATCAGTCTGGATTTAAAAAATTATCGGTAACTTAATACGGGTTAATGAAACGCTGCTTCGTGTCGTAAAAGTTCTTCAATTATCGTCTCAATATAATGTTAATGCCTCATATGAAAAATAAAAAATTTGGATTCGAAGTATCACAAAACTCGAGTTAACTTTTAACTTTTGCAAAAGAACTATGCATGCATGTAGCTGAGAGCTAAGTACTCTTAATTTAAGGAATGAGGTAAGAAATATAACAATAATTATTCTTAAAATATCTTATTCTTCAGGTATATGATTACACATATATATTAATTCAATGTATTGCTAGATTTTTACGACGCATTTTAAGGTTTCAAGATAAAAGATGATCTAATTTCCAGGAAATAGCTGCTTTACTCACCATGTGCTTATCCAAATATTCCTTCTCCTCAAGCTGCGTTGCAAGAGACTGTTGACCGCAAATTGAAAAACGTTTTGTCCAGTTCACCTTGGAACGGTGGTTTTAATCTTGGAACGCCAGTTCTCACCTTGGAACCAGGGTTCTCCCTTAAGAACTCATATTTCCCCTTGGAACGCTATTTCTCACCTTGGAACCAGGGTTCTCCCTTAAGAACTCATATTTCGCCTTGGAACGCTAGTTCTCACCTTGGAACCAGGGTTCTCCCTTAAGAACTCATATTTCCCCTTGGAATGCTAGTTCTCACCTTGGAACCAGGGTTCTCCCTTAAGAACTCATATTTCCCCTTGGAATGCTAGTTCTCACCTTGGAACCAGGGTTCTCCCTTAAGAACTCATATTTCCCCTTGGAACGCTAGTTCTCACCTTGGAACCAGGGTTCTCCCTTATTAAGAACTCATATTTCCCCTTGGAACGCTAGTTCTCACCTTGGAACCAGGGTTCTCCCTTAAGAACTCATATTTCCCCTTGGAACGCTAGTTCTCACCTTGGAACCAGGGTTCTCCCTTAAGAACTCATATTTCCCCTTGGAACGCTAGTTCTCACCTTGGAACCAGGGTTCTCATCTTGGAACGCCAGTTCTTACCTTGGAACGTCGTTGACGCAGAAGAGATAGCACCGTCGGTGCCGATGAACACGCCACACAAATCGTAGATCTCGGTGCTCGGGGCAAAGCCAGCGATGGGGCAAGACGTGTCTTGGCACGGCGACACGCTCTCGTAGCCAGTTCCTTCGTTACTGGCGAGCAAGTCCGTCAGTACACCAGCGCTGCCGTCAGTGTATACGCTGACGCTTCCACCGTCGTAGTTCAAGGAACTCACATTTAGAGTTCCTGCCCACAGAAATCATGTGAATGGTTTACAACACTTAACGTACGTTATGTTGATCAATGGTGGAAAAATACTTGCAATGCTTAAGCGTTTGCGAAACAGCGTTTGACAAAATTTTGCATGAAATACTTAGACTTAGAGGAATCAGTTGGATATAGTAAGAACATCGTAACTCCGTGGCTTACAAATTTTTAAGGCAAAATTTATAATTATCGGAAGTCAAAGAGATATCAATGAAACAGTAATAAAATGAAAATACCATTTTCGTGAATTTTAAGCGCAAGAATTAATTTTCAAGTTTTGTATTTCTCGTCGTAACAAAATTTCTTTTCATGGAATCCAAGTTCAGGCATATTCTCAGCCCATTTGCAGGGGATGGATGGTCTGGTATGCGTTACACATCTAAATTTCCTGGATTAGATGATCAACATGCTTAAATTGCAGAAACAACACACCTGGAATGCAGAAGCAACACAACTGGATTGCAGAAGCAACACAACTGGATTGCAGAAGCAACACAACTGGATTGCAGAAGCAACACAACTGGATTGCAAAAGCAACACAACTGGATTGCAGAAGCAACACAACTGGATTGCAGAAGCAACACAACTGGAATGCAGGAGCAACACAACTGGATTGCAGAAGCAACACAACTGGATTGCAGAATCAACTCAACTGGATTGCAGAAGAAACACAACTGGATTGCAGAGGCAACACACCTGGAGTGCCGGTGCTATCTGCAGGCGTTTGTGTCACGCACACCTGGAATTCTGGACTGCTGGCGTCCAGGCCCAGCACGCAGACCCTGGGGTCCTGGGCAGTCGTGTAGCACACGAGCGGGTCCGCTTGTTCAGGCAAGCAAGACTCGTTGGAGAAGCTGCCGGTCGGGATGTTCAAGCGGACGTAGTCAGAGGAGTTGCACAGGACGGTGATTGCATGCACTGCAACAAGAAGACAGTTTTCAGATGAGTTCGAGTGTCTTCTGAGTGAGATTCGTGGTCGACATGGAGGTAACATGACGAACAAGAGAGTAGGGCAGGAAGTGTCTGGGTACTACATAGGTGAGCTGAGGATTCTAGACAATAAGCTGCGTAGAGGAAGTGTCGTTCTATGAAATAAATATTTTGCAGCGAGCGTTTGTCTGACTCTGATTAGCCTGTTGAGTGCCACTCAAATTACTGACAGTATTATCACGACAGGATAAAGGCCCAGGATGGGATTTTATTCCTATTTTAAGGCAACTTTCGGAAGCAAGCAAAGTTATGTTGCATTTTCTTGGAGGATAAGACATCAAAATACCTGCAATAAGAAGCCAATACCTTAGAATATAATAACAAATACGCCAAACCTATATATTTTTTGTTCTAAAATTCCTTTTTCTCAATTTTTTCATTTAAATGAGAAATCGCCGTTAATTATGATCACTATATTACAGGTTGTCAAATTTAACGATAAAATAATCGTGAAAAAGGTAACTCTAAATAAGTGACAGTAATGGAGGTCAAGACGCAGGTAACCGTGAAGGAACACGCACTGGAGAAGGTGAAGTTGACGATGCCTCTTTGCAGGTAATCGCCCGACGTTTCATTCACCACGACGAGCTGGTATACAAGCTCTTCTTCAGGCACCGGGCCAGCGGGAGAGTCGGTGAAATTCGCACAGTTGTCCTGCACGCTGGCGGCTGGGTAGTCTGCAAAATATAGTCTGGATAGTCTGGGTAGTCTGCAGCGGAAAATAAAAGCTGTCTGAGAGTGAGTAGGGCCAAGTCTTCTGCGGTTACGTTTTGTAGGAGCGATTCGTAACCCAGTCTAACTTTTTCGCCGCCTGCATGCATGGTTTTTGCCGCCTAAGGAATTCAATCACTTAAATCGCTTTGGCGGCGAAAAACATGCTTGCAGGTGGCGAAAAAGTTAGAGTGGCACTGTGTGCTTCGCAAAGGCAGACGGGTCTTATTTTCATATCACCTTAATTAAAGCTGTTGAGAAGTGGTCATATGTCAGAGGTACTGTAGTTGCGGGGAACTGCTATTGACTTAAAATTAAAGTGCTTGAAATAAGAGAGTTCTGGTGATGGTTGAGTAGCGTGTCATTGGATTTTGGCGTACAATCGTGATGGTCATTACATTGAATCAGTAGCGCAGCCAAGGGGGTTACGGGGCCATGCCCTCCCGAAATCCCTGAAATGTTGAGCTGGGGGTCAGTTTCAGTCCTCTTTTTAAGTAAACGAATAAAAAGATTGCTAGACCTTCCCTCCCGCCCCCCGAACCCCCGAAATTATGTGTCGGTTATCCTGCCCCCCCCCCCTGAAATTTTCGGCTGGCTGCGCCACAGCATTGAATGTTATAAGTTCAGTGCAGTGGCGCAGCAAGCCGAAAATTATTCGCTCGAGTTCATCCAGAGGCCTCACTAAAAGTCATAACTTGTAACATTTAGTGAGGCCTCTGGATGTACTTGAGCGACTTTTCACTGAAACCATCACTACAGTTTATTTATTTCAGCACTCGAATACGAGCAAACACAACCCCTCAGGCCGACGCAATTCAGTAGAAGTTTTTCAAAAATTACTTGAAAAATATAAAATTGCTCCAAAATAGATGTAAGATCCCAATAGCTTAATGAAACTATTTTCTCACAACTACATCAATATATCCGAGGAAAATATGTGTGTTGCAAGATAATTTGTAAATTTTGCGATCAGGCTTACTCAAGCTTTTTCAGGACACTCAGAGTTATTGATATACGTTTCTTTCATTAAGAAAATACCATCGTAAAATGCTAAACTTCAGCAGGAAATTTTCACTGTATCAGTTAGAAGTAAACCATCGGAACTGATGAACAATCGACACAGGACTGGCTTTAAAAATGAAGCTTTGGATTGGCTACAATGTTTGAGAAAGCCACAATGTGTCGCAAGAGCTCACGCAGTCTTAAATGCTGCCTCGTTTTTTTAACTCAACTGTTCACTTTTCTGTTAACTTGACGAGCCAAAATAGCGAGTAACATCCAGACTCACGAGCACGCGTTGACGGGCCTGGCAGCCGTTTGTGTGAAGCTTGTTGAGGTTAGAGCTTTTCATTTGGAAGATGTTTGAAATGCTCTAATTATGCGTAGAATGTTACATTGATTAAATGCAGCCTAATTAGATGCACTTTGCATCTCATTCGTAAATTACTTTTCAAAAGTTGCGCAACGATCTGTCTTTGAGTTCGGAGCAGGCTGCTGATCCTGATCACGGCGATCAGTCAATTACATTTTATCTACATAATTACGAGCAGAATAAAAAATTCATATCAACGAGACTGGACCAGAGACAAGTTGTCACTGAGATGAGTTAAATTAACAGGATCACAACAGACCTCTCGCCCCAACGCCGGGCTCGCCCAGAATGAGCGAGACGTTTTGGCTCAGTAGGTCTGCGTCGGCACACACGGTGAGGGTGACGGGGTCTTGCTCATTCAACCACTCCATCTGCGTGAGTCTAATCGTTTCCCCTGCAAAAAACGAAAAAGAAAGTCTTCTGAGGCTGTGTTACATTATGCAAATATATTGGAAAAATATTTCACCCCATCTGGGTAATGGCGACCGTCTCCTGTAGTCTGACGAAAACGGGAAAAAGTTTTCTGAATATCACATTGTGCAACTGTATTAGAAAAGGACCGCTAAAGACAGATTGGCTACTTTTATTTGTGATGAGCACGCTCGAATGTTATTGGAGACATGCATCACCATCTCGAGGAGGTCCTTCCTACGTCACGATGCGCGTGTACTGAGAGAGTATACTTGTCATACGAACAATACAAAAGTCTACCTCACAAAAAGAGCCTAGTCCTCTCACACACTGGCTTATTTTGGGGTAAGGCGTCATTCTCAGCACCCAACTCATATAGCAGAATATGCCATCACAGACAGGGCACGGATGAGCAACACATCACTCACCAACAGGACTGATGACAGCACATCCTTCAAATGCTACACTGACTACAGCACATCACTCACCACCAGCACAGATGGCAGCACATCACTCACCCTCAGCACAGATGGCAGCACATCACTCACCATCAGCACAGATGGCAGCACATCACTCACCACCAGCACAGCGGGCAGCACAGCACTCACCACCAGCACAGCGGGCAGCACATCACTCACCAGTAGCACAGATGGCAGCACATCACTCACCAGTAGCACAGATGGCAGCACATCACTCACCCTGAGCACTGACAGCAGCAGCAGCAGCAGCCAGCAGCACCAGCACGGTCCCGGCAGCAAAGCGTCCAGGCATGGTCAGCAGCACATCCAATTCAGAACAGCAAGATCAAAGAATGACACACAAGTCACTGCGACCTCTTCAACTCGGTGTTGGGTTGCTGCTGAGAACTGTACTAAAGCACCTGTTTTAATTTTAGTAAATCAGATTTCTGAAAAGACGTGCAATTAATTTCACGCGTTATTCAGAGTAAAAATATTCTCTGCTCTTTCTGTGATCTGCAAGGTGAAGTATGGAACTGACTAGTGACGTATAAACTTACGCCTTACTCAGAGAAAGAATATTCTTTTCTCTTTGCGTGACTTGAAAGGTGAAGAAGTATGGACCTCGAAGCGATGAGAGTTTTGCTTCACGATTTATTTTCCAGCAATATTCATGGGGCTGCTTACCTTACCTGACACCATTCACGTCAAAATTAGCAAAGATATTTTACAGCAGTGGCAGATTTGATCGTCTAGATAGCCTCATCCAGTCAAGAGTATAAAAAAAATCGCAAATGCCCTACGAAAACATTTGTGAGTTTTTTTTAGAGGGAAGCAGATTTTACGTCATATTCTCATGTAATCCCAGCCTAATGTTTACTACTATAACACAACTTTAATGGTTTTAAAACACCCATTCCCAAAGTATTCCATTACTAGGCATTACATTTTTTCAATTTGGTATCTAAAAATTTCCTTGCAACTCTTCTTGGTAATTTTAACGTCGTTGTGTCACGTACATTGCAATGTTGCCCAAAAAATTTTTAATTACGAAATATCGCGCTGGCTGAGACAGACTCCAAGCTTCTGACTTTTCAATTTCTTCTAGTTTTGACAATCAAAGTTTTCTGAGCCACTGTTCATTCTCTAACTTGCTCCCGCTCTATATTTTACATCATTTGAAAGCATCAGCAAGATTATATCTTTTTCGATCTCTAATGCACTTTCAGTCTGTTCTGTAAATGAAACTGCACGCTTCCTGTTCGCACTCACGTCTTTTGACATTCGTTGGCTAAGTGTACAAAGTAAGGCTAAGTTGGCCAGCGTTCTTTAGAATCTACTTGCTATATTCAACGTCTTCATCAGGCGACTGATTACTGAGCACAAACCTTTAAACTTCAGACCTCTGACAACCAGGCACAGACTGCTAACTAGCTAACTATCAGTCGCAGGTAACTAACGATCAGACACTGATTGCTAGCTGTTACCCACAAACGACTAACTACAAGGTACAGACAACTGACAAATATGATCAATATTTGCTGTAATTGGAATCAGACGACAGTAACAGTCGCTGTATCAGACATTTATTAAAGGCTAGTCGATACTATAGCAAATGTATCTATGGCGGTATCAATCAATCTTGGGACATCAGTTCTTGAAATTGCTGTTGGTCTGTTGGTCATGTCGGCCACTAGTCGGGTGGAACGTCAGATCTTGTAATTGTTCTCGGTCACTATTGGAATATCTGAGTCAGTCATTCATTTTAGACTATCCGATACTAAAGTATCTACAGCGATATCAGTCGATCTTGGGACGTCAGTTGTTGAAATTGCTGTCTGTCACCAGTCAGTGCAGACATTTTTCTCGCACGCCTCTGAGACTTGTCAACCAGATGAGCAGTGAGACCACAACTGGGCCAGCGCGCCCTAATCGGTGTCCTCGTAGAGCCCATGACTCGAGCACCTTATCCTGAGGTGCTCGAGGGTTGATAACCGACGCCGCTTTTTATCTCTGACCCCCTTGAGAGGAAGAAGTTGGTGATATCTGTCCCTGCAGTAGCCCAAGAGTCGTCTCCCATTTAATGAGCAGGACAATGAAGCATTTGATCAGAAGTATGATTATAAATAGTGCATACCGTGTGTGTCACTCTGATGATATCAATTAAATAATTATTTAATGAATGGATGACATCCGTGAATATCTTTAATTGTGATGAATGACATCGCAGGGGTTGAAGAGACAGGACGCAGATTTTTATTTGTAAAAAGGAAGAAGGAGTGAAAATTTGGTTTTAGTTGTTGCTATGGGATCTCTTGAGGGAGTCGCATAGATTAGTTAATTGAGATAATAGACAACATAGAACGACTGTCTTACTTAATACTTATTTCACTGCTATGTGGTCCACCGGTGGCCACTGAGGAGGTTTTCATAATGCTCCTCACCGAGCAATAATCATGAACTTAATTTCAATAAATACTTGAATAAAATTAAATAAAGACCCGATTTATTTCATGTTTTATTTTCCAAATTGATTATAGTAATCTATTCTAATTTAAATAGAGTGTGAATAGTATATTTCTTGTAACAGATGAATAAATAAAAACTAACACTGAATTACAATAATAGATTCTTGCAGAACTCCTGAAACTATAATTTAACTGTGAATTTTTAAAATGAATTTGTAAAAAACTTTCATCCTTTAACTAAGCCTACATGCAATCACTGGAACCATAATCGTCTCACACGAAATTGAGTTAATTACGTTCACAATTTTTCTATCTTCTACACCGAGTTTTGAAGTTTATTCAACAGCAACTTTGATTAAGAAATTTTCAAATAAAACTCAATCTTTTTGGCCGAATCTAATTTCATCGCAAAAGTAGCGTTCATTTTTGCTAATTATTTAAGTGTTAAGAAGTCAAGTCATAATTGCTAAAAGCGCCTTTGAATTAGAACCTCAAATTTTCAATATTTTCTTACGTTCATTTTCAATTAAAAATTAATCTCAGAGGACAGTTTTACAAATCGAACTTTCATTTCATATCTCAGTGATGAGATCGGAAGGCATTGAACAACTGTGCATGTGTGCACAATTCTCATATCAAAGGCTTATTGCATCACCCATTTTGGTGAATTTTTTATCAGTTGCATTCGGATATGATAATCAACTAAGTGAGCAAGATGGCTGAATATTTCGAATTTGTAAACAAGTTTGACGTTTGCTGCTCACATCGAATGGCATGAGGTATTTTTTCAAGTTACGGTGATAACCGAGGCTGCTTTTGCACTCAAATTAACCTCAAAGATTACGACATATTAGGAAAATTTAGCATACATACAGAATCTCTGTTTATTCTGGACAGGTATGTCTTGACTGTCATGTGGCATTACTTCCTGCCTTAACTGTTACTGTTTTTTTAAATCCCTTTTGCGCAGGTAGGGACGGTGGTATTTTTGTTCTTTCTGCTCGACCTCCTGCTGCAATTTTTTGCGTAGACAGACAGATCATCTGTTGTATAAATCTCTCAAGAACGAAATGTCTAAAGAAATACAGTAAGGCCAAAAAACAAGTTTTACAAGTTATTTAAATACGGTAGTCAAAAGTCATCATTTCTACTCTCGAAAATGATTTCAGGTTTATTACTTGAAAAATTGGATCTCATTGGAAGTTTTACTAAATTACATTTTCTGAAATGTTAATCTTTGATACATTCTCGTACGCACTTTAAACCGCACTGTGTGGTGGGCAAGAGTTTAGAAAAGGATTTTACTTTGCCGAACCCTACTTCACGCAAGTTGAAATATTTTTCAGTAGAAAATGCCTACCACATCCCGTGCCCATTATTTCATTTCTTCACCTCATCGAAAATTGGTTTGTCACTCCGTTGAACAACAAAATTTCTCATTGTGTGAGATTACCAGTGATTGCCCTGGTTTTCCTAATTCCGTGCACGTTTCAGATAATTGTTTTCTATGGAAAATAATTTTCACGATCTAGTAGAGGTACAACCTCGGGTCCGTGCAACGAAGTCGGACAAGCTGCCCTTGCATTGAGGGAATGAAGAGCACCCTGCACAAAGCACTGCGGAGGTCACTTGGTCTTAGAGGGAAAGAGAAAGCTATGTCCATAGAGTCGGTCCGAACATACATGCTCTATAAACATGTGAAACAAAGTTCCCGCTAATTTCACTAACTTATTAAGATCCCAGGACTAGGTGATTCTACCCCCCAGGACTAGGTGATTTTTTTTAGGAAAGTATGGAAAACAGAACACCGTGGGATAGACTTTAATTAAAACACACATTCAAGTTGAACTAGAAACACAACAGATCAGACACAGCTTTTACTTTTTGGGATGATTCAGTCCGTTATCAGTTCTCCTTTGTCTAAACACACCACTGAATAACGAGCAATTTTGGAAACAGAATAATGTAGTTTTTTCTAAGCTAACTTTTTATAGAAGATTTAACTGTCTATGCCAGTCAAAATAAATGCTCTCTCAATCATTCAGCGAATGTATATAACGTGCTACTGTCAAAGTTTGATGGAACGAAAGTCTTTGAAAATTAAAGATAAAATAAGCACTCATAAATCTCTCTTGGACAACAAAAGAAAGTTTTCATTCCATTCGTATCTTCTCCACTAGTGTGAAGCAGTTTGAAGAAGAAGGTTCATTGGATTCTCCAACGGGGAAATTTCGCTGCTGCTATTGATTCGTTAACTAGTCATTGATCGTTGAAGGGTACGTTCAAATTTTGCTTTAGCACACACAGCCCTTATTAGCGCATTTCTCATACTACAATGACTATTACCTCACCGTAGTTATCTGACGACCATCGGAAAACGACTGTCAGTGTACGATAGTCACAAGTCACGCACTGCTGACTCTGTATACTCAGTTTATGTTTGGTGAAGTGCCTTTTTGATACAAGGGTTCTGAACTTAACACGCTTTGACTCCCGTTTCGAATAGTTTGCTCCATTTCTTCCTTAGAATTTACGATTGTTCTTATGTCAACACACGCGACTGAACAATCGTCGGCAACAACGATAATCTGTCTGTTGAAGGTACAGTTTCAATGGCTATTGTAGCTTATTTTTCTGAAAGATTTCGTCTTAGTACTTAGGGAGAAACTCGATAGACTCAACAGGAAAAGGCGCGACGACGGAGTTGGTTTTGTTAGTAGAACTAACAGCGAGGTAAGTAGACGCTTCAATAACTACACCATAGCAGTAACTGTTGTCAGGCACACGAGAACAGTCTAGAACGGTGGGGCCATTATCAAACGCGGAGTCCGAGCCGTGGTAGACTTCGTAGATACCATCGCCTGGTGGTCGGACGAAATGAAAATTTATGGGAACTTCAGACGTGTCCACTTTCAGCATGATGTCTGTGAGAAAAAAATTAAATTTACATGTCAGTAATTTTTTTAAATGAAGAGCGTGTGTAATTTGAGATATTTTTTCACTTGGCCTACGTGTTAAAAGGATCATCATCATCAGGAAAAATATCTCTTACGTTATGAAATGGCACGACTTGCATGTAAGAGTCAAATGCACAAAAAATGCACATGAATTTATACAATTTAGCAGAATGACGGTTGCTTGCTAGCGATTTGCTGGGTTCTCTCACGCAAACAATTATGAAATACCTGAATTTATATTTTTCAATGACTTAACTTTTAACATTGAAATAGAAATCTAATTAGAATTTTTTGAAAACACATACGAGTACACACAGTATCATGAGTATACAAACGGATATAAATTCAAAAAAATTACAGTGCGTAGAATACGCTGTACGCTCGTTGCGTGCAATACTACACTCGAAATGAATGAAGCATCACCTTGGAAAGTTGCAGTACCGACGCTGGCCACTGAAGTTGTGGTGTTGTCACCGAGCACGCCGCACAGCTCGTACATGCTGGAGCTCGGCGTGAAAGCCTCCAGGGTGCAGACGTCGTCCGCGCAGGCACTCACTGTCAAGTCTCCTTCCCCTTGAGTTCGACTGAGCAACTCCATCATGAAAGTTGGGGGATCAAATCCAGATACGTCGAAACTTCCAGTTGATTCTCCATAAGTCAGAGTATCAACCACGAAAGTGTCTGGAAAAGGAAGCTTCTTGGTTGAACCGAACTTCTTTGGTAAGGATCCGAAAGGACATAGACCCAATTGTTTTGTGTGATTATGAATGCCACGTGAATGAAATCAAAGTTTTTTTCTGAAGGAATAAACTAATGAAGATATTTAAATGTGAGTATTTTCATGAAAATAATTATGCATAAATTACCATAAGAGATTTGGCATGTTTTAAGAAAATTTGCGCATGAATCGTGATCTAAAATTACGAGCTTTATTAAAGAATGATGAGGTTAAATTTGTGTATTTTCAATACATTAGTGGCTCAGGCACCCCAAAGTTTAATGCGATATTAGGCCTGGAGTTTAGTTACGTATTTGATTCTGCCGCAATGCTTCGAATGCAATGCGCAACGGGTGTCACCGATTCTTCAACTGAGAATCACTGTGGCACCAACACTGGGCGTGTTGATTGACGATGAGCACTCAACCCATTTCGGGAGGTACAAAGACAAAGTGTGCTGCTTAAAACTCATCTCTTGTACCTTGAAAATACGTTCTCAGAGAAAAGTGAGATGAAAAGAAAACATCATCAAGACAGAGCACACCAGCCTCAATTACCCGATATGTCTGCAGCATCCGAAGTCGGGAAGACTGAAGAGGGCGTACAGACCAGCAACTCCGGGTTGTTCTCAGGGTCCAGGCCAAAAATGCAGACATTAGCTGAGCTGTCGGCCGGTATGCCGCTGTAGCACACGCTGGCCTCGGGCAAACACGCCAACACTTCAGTTGACGAGTTGACCGAACCGCTCGTGATGCGGACGAACTGAGATGACCCGCACGTGATCTCCTCTCCCATCACTGCAACAATTAAGATCAGTGGTCAAATTGAAGAATTTATTTCATAATCACGGATGTACTGAATAATTTTTACGTTTCAGCGTACAATTAATTGAATAATGATGGATTTTTGTTGTGATACATTATAGTTTTTTGTGAATTTCGTTCATTCGCTAATTTTAAAAAATCAATTTGCTAGCTTTTGCACTTTACGATAGCTTAAAGCCATCGCAAGCAATCATGGATTATGGAATGTTTAAGAGCGAGAGGAAAATAAACAAAGTAAATTAATGTAATAAATATAAACGGGCCTAATTATTGTTCTGTTTTCGGTATAATTTAATGAAATACGTCTCTTGCTCATAAACTACTCGTAGAGATAGTCATAATATTTAGTAAACCCTTGAATAACAAGTCATAAGAAACACTTTATCCTAGCTTTTTCTCCTTCAGCACTTTTTTCCTTCTGCGCCAGTGGTTAAATGGCATAAGTCGCTCAAAACAAGCGTGTACCCACGAGTGAAAATGGTCTGTCCTTTCTGCAGGGGATTTCCTTCGTCAGTACTGTCCACCACGAGCAGCTCGTACGCGCTCGTCTGGCCGGACACCGGCGGGAGTAAATCGTCGAAGGTGGCACAAGTCCCATCGTCTTGAATGAGTGTGCCATCGTAGTCTGGAAAAAATGTTTTTCTGAGGTGCTGATGTGAGGCATCACGTGAACAAAGTTCTGTAGTCATTCCCGTATAACTGTTTTAATAGGAATTTAGAGAACTTTTTTTGGATGGGCGACCGGAAGCCAAGCCCAATCTGCTCTCAGGTTTTTGTCGCTACACTCCTTTTAATTTTTCGTTAGGTTAAGTCCAACATTTTTACTTCACTCTTCTTCGTGATTATTCAGCTTTTAAATTCTAACATAGAAAAGAAAGGCCTGAAAGGTCTGAAAGACCTGAAAGAAAATGAAAAATTAGGTAGCTTACTTCTTAAATTACTAAATTCTCAGGCTTATGAAATTTTTAAACTCAAAAGTAATAAGGAGCCATATGGTGACAATTAAACCCTGCGCTGCTAATCAAACTAAGAGAAGTTCCACTCAGCAGCAATTAATTCGGCCTGAAGTGTAAATATATTTATTTTCCTTCATCATCTATATGTGAAGCTCCTCGATGAGTGCACTGATCTCCTGAGAATTACTTCTTGCATCAGTGTCACACTTTTCCTTCGAACCAAAGCTGTGTCTGTAGTGTGGCATCATCTCACGCTGTGCCTGTAGTGTGGCATCGTCTCACGCTGTGCCTGTAGTGTGACATCGTCTCACGCTGTGCCAGTAGTGTGGCATCGTCTCACGCAGTGTCAGTAGTGTGGCATCATCTCACGCTGTGCCTGTAGTGTGGCATCATCTCACGCTGTGCCTGTAGTGTGGCATCGTCTCACGCTGTGCCTGTAGTGTGGCATCATCTCACGCTGTGCCTGTAGTGTGACATCGTCTCACGCTGTGCCAGTAGTGTGGCATCGTCTTACGTGGAAACTGGGAGATGAACTACCACGAAATTCAATTTTCATTTGAAAATTTTGATTCTATTTTTTTCGTACGTCTAACGAAATTTTTAGACCGCCTTCCGTCGTATAGTATTTTCAGGAACTGCTAAGGATTTATGTATCTACACACTCTTGAAAATTATCTTTACAAAAGGTACGCTACCATATCACTATAGAGCAGTAAGTGTTCGATAAGGACCAACTATAAGCATAAAATTAGAGCAATGGTTCCATCTACAGAACTTGGAACGATTCATACTAATCTTATCCAAAAGAATACGATTAAATAAGCAACACTGTCCTCAAAGACGTAATTGTAAATTAATGATATTTCTCTCCCGGGAATACAAATTTGTATTTATAGGAATTTACGCACCCAGGGGGAAAGTTTGAGGTCCTCAGCTGAAGGTCAGGAACGTCTTCCTTCCCATAAGGATGGCTTTTCCTTTGGGAGGTCATTGTCCATCTCTTGAACACTTTCTATGTAGTTCAGGAAGCTTAAGCTAACTTAACTAATCCAAAAAACGCCATGATACTTGACCATTACGTAGATCCTTTTATCTCAATTAATTTAGTGCACCCAAATTCAGTTACCAGCAGGGATTTGGTCATGACCCACCTGTCTGCACGCCGTCTCCTACGGACACAAGAAGCCTTATATCGCCCTCCTCCAGCGTAGTATTTACGCAGACTGTTGGAGCATCCAAAGTCCAACTAAGCGCGATCAGGGAGACCTGGTCAACCGCGGCCACTTCTGTGACGAGACACGATTAAAGAAGCGCATCCTTCGCGATATAAAAATATATTGAATAAGATCGGATGCATTCGTACGAAGTAATATGATATGAAAAACGGAATAAATTGCCTTAATGTATCTAAATGCATTTCAGAGGTACATCAAATATGGAGTTTCGGTATACCATGTTTTTAGTAACAAACTCCTTAATTCAAAATATTAAAAGGGCAGAAATAACCAACTATGTTATTATGCAATAAACAGGGTGTGTCAGAAAAAGAGGGATGAAATTGCACACCAAGTAGAAATTGGCCAAATAAACATTTTTTCTTCTATGAAACTTTCCGAAGAAAAAATTCGAGTTTTGAAGATATCAGCTCATTATTGTTTTAAAGGATGAAATTTAATGACAGAATGACTCGCAATATTTACTTTGAATTTACACTGCAAATTGCACTCGTAGTTCATAATCTCGAGGATTCAATGCTTGAACTCTTTGAAAGTGGTGTGGATGGAAATTTTTATCATTCATGATTCTCCAAACACTACAGTGGCCCTGTAATCCCAGAGCTGCTGCAACTCTACGCGTACTGGCTCTTGGATTATGACGAAAACAATCAACCACGGCGTCCTCAACATTTTCATACCTTGGGCTTCCATCACTAGCAGCACTGCAAGTAACCTATCAATGACCCCTATTATGTAATAAGAGCAGTACCACGCTCTTCAGCCACGGCATTAAACACGTTAATCGCCATCTGAGCCACCGGTTGTACACGGAGGGGCTTTTCATAATGTAGCTCGTCGACAAGTGATTACAAGCTCAAGGTTCATTAAAACTTAATCAACGCTGAATAAAGGTACGATCCGGTTCATGTTTGCGATTTACAAAATTTCTCACTACAAATGACTCTAAAATTGATTTGAATATTGAAGTTTAGTTTAACATATGGCGGTTAAGGTGTAAAGGTAGATGTACAGGAGGCACCATGCACAGCTCAAAATTTCCAGCAACAGCAACACAGGCCACTAGAGAAGTACCCTGGAAACAACACTATAGAACTGACGCACTGTCCGATGTTCATGGTGCACAGTAGCATCAAGAGTAAGAAATTATCATGTAGCACTTAAACAGCGACACAATCACAATGTTCACCTGCAACAACACAAACAGGAGCACAATACTTGCCTTCAACCGTGCAAAGTGAGCCACATTACTCGCTTGCAACAGCACAAACAGAGCAGCACATAACTCGCCTGTAACAGCACCAAAAAGAGCACAACAGGCCAGCAAGGCCTGCACAGTCCAGCCTGCAGTTCGCCGCATCGTTGAGAGCAGAGCTCAGCAAGTGTAGACCAGGCTGCCCAGATACGAGTATAGCTGTGAGCTCACTTGCTTTGCCTTATTACCTGTTCATAGGGGGCTATAGAACAGTTCATATATACATAAATTGAGAACGGGACTACGAGACTTCTATAAACTTGCGATCGCAAGGATGCCCTTTGTGACGTAGCCATGGCGTAAGCACGCACGGATCGTAGGATGGCAGGATTGCTCTAATTACCACCACTAAGGGACCGTGATATTCTCAGGGGAGTAAAATATTTTTCGGTTTAGTGATGAAAATTCCTCAAAATAAAAAACACTAAACTTTAGGGAATGCGTAACAGTGTTTGTAAGAATAAATTAAACCGGTGATCGAAGTATGTATACGAGAGACAATTTACGGAATTGCAGTACTTTTATGCTGTGAGTTAAAATTTTAGTATTCAGTCCTTGGCATTCAGTTCCTTTTTTCTAGCATCTCTGAATTAAAAAAAGTTGGAGATGAGTGCATAATATTAATAATGTCATCCTTAAATGATAAAAAGATCAGTATGCCGATTTTATACTTGTCAGTTTCTAGCACGTTCTCTTCTTTTCACATTAGGATTACTCTCTGGGTCTCTACCGTAAAATCATTTCTGCGCTATTTAACTATGCCATTAAATATTAACTATGCTATAAACGCTGTTAACTGCACCGCTCACTAGAACAAGATCCTGACAATCATTAAAGTCACAAGACACAAGCCTTTACTAGCTGTCCCTCACTTACTTTCAGTCAAAGCGATGCTGCACGGTTGCAGAACTTCTCTTCAAGTTCAAAATCTGATTTGTTGTTTCTGGTAGTAAGTCTATGGAGAGTTGGCGCGGCTGATGTCCATACCATCTGCAAGCAGCTAATGTACTTATATCACAAATATTATATGATCCTTGCAACCTGAACTTGTCTTTAGTTAACCGCTTGATGCGTACAAGTGGTCGAAGCTCAGAGAGAACCGGCCTGACCTGATCTGTTGCTCATGCTCGCCAGGTCCTATCAGGCTCTCCAACTCGAGCACCGTATTCTAGGTGCTTCTATGACGATAGCGGGTATGTTCTTTATCAACAGCCTCTTGAGCGGCATGTAGTTTCAATACCTTGAGTTGTCCTCCTTTCAATAAAAAGGGCATCAGGTATTTTGTTTTAGTGAATAAAAGTGTACATCAAAAGACCTCAATTTAGACATTTTCCTTCAAAGTGACTGGATGCAGCAACAGGTTTTGTTCTTCGTTGCCCCGTGTACTCCTAAAGCGGTCGCAGCAGGCGTCAAGTAGCTGCCTCTGCGGCCAACACATTCGTAGAACAGAGCTGAAGTAAATGCATGATAGCCATGCAAATGTAGAATAAAAAGAATAAGCCAGTCAAATACATAATGATGTATTTTTACGATGTACAAAGTGTCGAAAAAAATGACCTCACTTTTTGACGGACGATTACTTATCTAACTTTTGTTTCTGTTTCTCGTGCAAGTAAATCTTTTATGGTGCGTAATTTTTAAAATTAAATATTCTTTTATTTTATTTAAATCGTTTGACTTGCATCTGTGCCAATATACCTCTACATTAAAGCACAATACATGAGTACTGTGTAGTCAAAATCTGAGTAAATTTTTTTGGAACACTTTGTGGGAAGAAGAAAAGCTCAAAATGTATTTCAGCTCTACATACACACATTTTTGAAGTGATGATAAACTGGATAAAAATACTACTGGGCAAAACAACTATTTATTCGTACACCAAGTAGTCCTTTATTTATCTTGCCTGTTATAAATGAGTGAAGTAGTCATCCATGTAACAATAATTCTATACTAGCGCATAATTACTAAATTTATGCAGACAACGAGCAAAGCTCGGGTACTAATTTAATGAAAAAATGTTCAAGAATCTCTGGACAAAAATGTGTCCACATGAGAAGATTATCGTCATCATCACGTGATACTTCATGGTACATCCACGATTTATTTCTGAGAAATTGTTTTCTAAAGTTTTCGGTTAAAAGTTTAATTGAAATTAGTTTATATCTAATTCGGCTTTTCTCGTTGTAATTTGGTCAGCTCCAGGATGTGGCTTGGAACTCTCACTTAACTTTAAATTTTATACAAAAGCCACATATTTCAAAATGTATTATGAGGAATTTAAAAACGAGGAAAATTCCAAAGAACTTAATCATATTTACAAGGAAAACGTTTCGTAGTCCAGCTCCGAAACGTTTTCATAGTAAATATGATTAAGTTCCTTGGAATTTTCCTCGTTTTTAAATTCCTCATCAAGTTGCGATTAAAGCAAACAACTGACCCGTTCAGATATATTCATTTAAAATGTATCATTGTGTAGAGGCTCACTTGGTCATTCAAATGTATAGCGACAATATTTTCAGTAAACTTTTTTCATTATTTGTTAAATTTTAAGCATGTAACCGTTTGAAATTCAATTTAATCGTTGCTAAGCATAGCTCTAATAAGCACTGTATGTAGTGCGTGTCCCAGAACAAGGCCGTCGGCGACCCTCTACTCTTGCCCGTGTACTCTTACGCTTTAAGAGTACACGGGCAACGAAGAACAAAACCTGTTGCTGCATCCAGTCACTATATAAATATATATGTAAATATATATAGCATATATATATATATATATATATACATATATATAGCATATATATATATATATATATATATAAATACTATTATCCATTAAATATACATACAGGGTGTTTCACAATAAGAGGCACAAAATTGTCCACCAAGTAGGAAATAGCCAAAGAAACACTTTTTTCTGTGAAATTTTCCGAAAAAAATTGTCGCGAATCATCCGCCATTCTTCGCTCCGACGAAGAAAGAAGTAATCTCGGTATTAGCCGAGGTCCCGATCAAGAATCGGAAAAATTGTTAGACAGAGCCAGGCGGCACAGAGTGTTGGAGACTGAGAAGCAATTCGTTGAATCGGTCTTTTATCGCCTGAGTATTGCTGGGAAGCCTCTCTAGTTATTCTTCCAATGGTTGCGCTTTACGTTTCCTATTTATTATTTGTAGTGGCCACTATTTCAATTTCGTTCACTTATTTATTGTTCTTTGCATGGAGTTTTGTCACTTCTTAAACCTACCTCGGTTTTTTTAACTGTCTCTTAATAAAAAGTAGGTTAATAAACGAAACTTTTAAATGCAATAAAGGAAAAATCCTCGTAAAGAGCTCAAATTGTGAATTTCAACTTAAAGGTGACTGACGTCACAGCTAAAGTGACATTTGTCACGTCAACTTAACCTTATAACTTAAAATGTTGGACTTAGTCCGCTTCACTTAACAAGTAACTTTCGTCTGTAATAATTTTACTATGAATGTTTAATTACGAGAAAGTTGCTATCAATCAAGAGAAAGTTAATATACTCTTTTCGGGCTTTGCCTTGCGTAACAATTGGTTTAACGCTAACAAGGCAACCAGTCCTATGCCGAGGATAGGTTCCTTCAACTGTATTTCCTTCTAAATTTCCTAAAATAGCTTCCCAAGCTAATCTTCTTATATGTGCCAATGGTATTAAAGTTGAAGGTGAGCTTAAGGAGAGGTTTAAATTGCATACTTTGAAATATGTAAATTTTACGTGAAATATTTGCTATAAGAGTTTTCATCGAGTCTTGGTTTCTAATTAGACTGTTTCTACAGTATTTCGCTCCGCGAGGAAAACACTCGAGCCCCTGGTTATTTGAAACTCCAACTCTCATAAAATGGAGCTTCTCGTGTACTGCACGGTGTTAACCGTCTCGGTGTTCTTAACTTGAAGGAAGCCGAGCAGTTGTGCTATCCGTAAGTGGACGGTTACGGGAGAGTGGTGTAGCCATTGAGTAAAGTTATCAAACAATTGATTTATTGATATATTGAAAGGAATTAGTTTTCTCTAGTAATTTAATTAGTTCCTTCCTTGATCCAGCAGGAGGAGAAATTCATGTGGTGCGAGAAATCTTTCAAGCCCAAAGGGTCTTGCCAAATTAATCAAGAATAAAGTAAAAACTCTTCTCGTTGCGTGCCTTGTATTCTTTAAACCTTAAAATTTGGTTAGGACGAAAAGTAGTTTTGATGCGTCGCAGACAAGTTGCGACAAAATTCTTATGAGAAAAAGTGTTTTTTTGGCCATTTTCTACTTGGTGAGCAATTTTGTACCATTTGTTCCGAAACACCCTGCACACATACATATAAACGAATAAGTCTACATTTATATTGCATAAATGCTTTCTTTATTTTTTAACTAAACTGTGTATCTATTCATTGTGTACCTGTGTCAGTAGCATTATGTCAACGATGAATATTGGGGGCATGTAAATTGTGTTTCGAGATGTGGGTGTGGGAAGATTTTTTCCTTCACCCATTCAAAACTCATTTCGAATAATTCTTGAAGAAAAATTGCAGTCATTGACTTCGCTGATATACAGACGTCATACAAGAACGTAATGTTTTCCTCTTTTGACCGACTAGGATGATTCTTTTACATTTGTTTAAAATCTAAGTATCATTCGACGGGCAAAATTGTGGCAATTATTCAAGCTCTACAACGCCGCTCCATTGAAGATTGTAAGAACTATTAATTCGAAGTCAGGAAATGCAGCCTAACACTCATTCAACGTAAAATATTGAGAAGGAAAATACGAAATTGAAAATAACACTTCAAGATATATTGTTGGACATACGTTTGTTATATACTCCTGTTAAATAAATGACATCATACACCTAACACCACATTCATATATCTAGGTTATTTAATCCGTTATAGCTGCTCCCTTCAACGCGTCGATTGAATGCCAAATGCCACAAATGGTGTTGCTTTTTGTCCTTACTAACTCTTTTATTGAAAAAATCAAGTTAACTACTTCATTAAAAAAGTTGTTTTGTAAATGTTTACGAAAAAACTCCCAAAAGATAGCGTAGATAAGATGAGCAAAAAATATCACGAAAACATTCAAGACTACAAGAAAGACTCATATTTTCTTCCTGTCCCTATCAAATGCGTGAGACATGAAATTCTATTTCATTGTAATTAATGTTTTATTTCTAGTGATATAATTTTTTGTAAATAGTAATGCGTTTTTTACCTAAATAACCATTCAAAAAACGCTCAAATGGGCTATTAGTGCACACAATTTTGCATGACGGCTATCAAGAGGCATTTAACAGTTTCGCAATGATCATCTCTCGGCAATTATTTTGACGACCGCCTATTGACGACCATCACTCAACGGCTGTCAACGGTCGTACACTGTTTACTACCCAGTTTAACTTTTTCGCCGGAGTATGCATGTTTTTCGCCGCCCAAGCGATTTAATTACTTGAGCGGCAAAAAACATGGATACAGGCAGCGAAAAAGTTAGACTGAGTCATATCTCTCAGTACACGCGTGGGGGTTGTCCTTTGATGCCAGGATCCTGGGCATTGAGTGCTTTAGTCCACTTTTTCATATAACCTGAAGCAATTTCCGCCTTAGTTTCGTCTGCTTTAGTGTCAACGCGAACGGCTGGTTTGTCGTCTGCTACGACAGCTTCGCTGTCTATTACTTCAGTACCAGAAGCAGATTTCTCTTGATAGTCCGACATAGAATCCGAAGCGAAATTTTCGACGATGAATACCGGCGTCACGATGGAATTGGTTCTGTTTTCGTAACTGACGGCAACGTAATCGGCCTCATCATAGACAACGCCATAACAAAAGTTGTTGCCCGGCACTTCGGTACAGTCCAGATCGACGGGGCCATTGTCGAACACGGAGCTGACGCTTGTGCCGTGATAAATTTCGTACGTTTGTTGGTTTGAAACTTTGACGATGTGGAACACTATAGGAATATTCGTCTCGTCCACAGTCAGCATGAAATCTGTTGAAAAGAAAATTTTAGGCTTCACTTTAGACTGACGTACATGAAAAATACGTTTAATCCTAAGCACGTTTGGACAGTATAGATTTAACAGGGTCTTCTGAGCTATGTACAATTGATGAGCATAAAAATAACAAAATGAAACTCAAGACTTGAATGTGAAAATTATAAGCTCAAAATCGTAAAATCAATGCAAAAGCCATTCAGTGACCAATCGACAAACGCAGCTTGCTCTCTCTAATTGATTTTCAAAACATCATTTTAGTAAATGCTCCCAAATTTCCAGAACAGACAGAATAATGTCCAACATTGACAAGATTAGCAATTGAAACCCAAGCCTGCTAGCTTGATACAAGCGGCGTGTCTGCGTGTAATATTCGACAAGAAAATTTTTTGAAATTTTGATAAAGCACTTCTGCAATAATGGAGCAATTGAAATGAAGGAAAATTCAGGGAATTCTAATTCACGGCTGCGTAAATGAATTTTGTACATAATAACAGTTGCGCTTTACGAAAGCTTTTGATGCATTTTAGACCCTTGCATTGAATACTTCTTTAGCAAATCACCAACAATAAGCTCTGCAGAAAATGAAATTAACTTTACCTTGGAATGTCGTCGCACCAACACTCGACACCGAATTGTTTTTGAGGAAGACTCCACACAGCGAGTAGTTGCTGGTGCTGGGAAAGAAGGGCTCCAGCGTGCACTGGTCATTTTCACAAGAACCCACCGCCATAGAGAACTCTTCATCGACGCGGCTCACTAACTCCGCCAGCCGAGTTGATTGTAGAATTGTGTAAGATATATTCAGGATTCCAGATGAATTTTCGTACGAGTACCTCAGGGTTTCAGCCTCGAAACGGTCTGCGGTAGAAAATTCTTTGGTAAACTCAAGTGACGTTTCTGGGAAGGATTATATTTCTAAACATATATATATTCGTTAAAGTATACAGAGTATATTTGCTAACGCTCACACTAAATAAAGTATACAGAGTATATTTGCTAACGCTCACACTAAATTTTTATACGGATTCATTAAAAAAATAAAGACGTACACATCATCAAGTACGTTATCAAATGCACCAAACAATTTTCAGCCACTTATTTGAAGTATTTTTGCTTACCCTCAATTTATCATCAAATCTTACGAATGCCTGTTGAGAAAATCGAGTCTACATACATGTATATACCAGGCTTTTTCCTCTTTATGGGAGGGTAGCCGACAGCAAACAACATTCATTTATCCTTAGTCACTAGGAGGTGAGAGAGGCAGCACAGGCCGCACCAGAACTGCCCGTATCAATAGCAGCCCAGCACAACCCTTTTCCACATTCAGGCCCGACAGTCATAGCTGGTTTACCCCGACCGCTTCATGTGTGTGCAGCCTCCTCCCTCACATGACAAGACACACCATACACCCCATCACATGCGGGCAGGCTTCCAGTGACTGCGTCAAATAATTACATCCTTATACACTGCTTCCACTCACTTCTGTCCGCAGTCATCCCTCTCGCCACGTCCACAGTCAGACCTCTTTCATACAATGCACGTTTCACCCCATCTATCCAACTCATCCGTGACCTTCCTCGCGCTCTGATACCACTCACCTCCAACGTATAAATCTTTTTTACCAGCCGCTCAACACTCATTCTTTCAACATGCCTAAACCATCGAGTCTAATCTTTGCAATGTCAACGCGTTTGCCGCCCAGATTTATTTGTCGTAAAATGCCATCATGTTTCTCAATGTCAACACTTTTGTAGTAATTGCGTCAACATTTTTTTCATAGCAGTTGGGTCTACAGTGACGCTACGTGTGGATAGGGGCAGTTAGAACCAATCATCTTCAAGGTGTGAATTTCTTCCTTAGATGGTATGTTAAGAAATGTCGCAGAACGCAGAGCTTTCATTGGAAAACAAAATACTCTCACACAGTGTAAGTAAGGGGTAAATCATTCAAGTTACTACAAGAGTATGTTTTCATAGAAAAAATGAGAAACACCGATTTTGCGACTGCCACATTTCTGAGCATGCAGAATCACAAAACGCTCGATTACCAAGTTCAATCGCAGACACGTTTGGGAACTCCGTAGGAACGCAGACCAACAGTTCGGGGTTGTTTACTGGGTCCAGGTCACCGATACAAAGTTCGCCAGGAGCGTCGGCGTAGCACACGCTGTAGTCAGGCAGACACGCCCACGCCTCTGTCGACGAGTTGATGAAGCCGCTCGTGATGCGAGCCAGCCGAGATTGCCCACAAAAGAACTCCTCTGCCACCACTGCAACAATTGATAAATTTGAGTCGCAGTCGAAAAAATTCCTTCATTGCTGTGGGTTGATGAAAGTAGTTAATTTTGTATTTTTAAAGTCACCCTAAATCCCGTCACAAGTATCAAAAAGAATATATATGTAATGACGGACTGATGAAAACGTACGAGCAGTAATCCAACATTTGAGTATGAGCATTGGTTGAGAATTTTTGATAACTTGTTTTAATTAATGAATGCGAAATTTGTTCACGCGCAACAGCTGCTTAGTGAAAACAGTAAACGGTTAGCCTACACATTTACTCTTCTTGTGTTTCTCAGACTCTGCCCTTGTTTTCACGTTAATTATCGAAATTATAATGAAGCTCACACACCGCTTGTGTCTGTTTCAAATACCAAGTGAGAGACGAGTCTAATATAAAGCAGCTGTGTACTCACGAGTAAAGATGGTGTCTCCTTGCTGTATAATTTGATCCAACTCATCCACCACGAGAAATCCGAATGTGTTCTCACGGCCGGATAATGGGAAATATACGTTGAATGTTGCGCAGTTCTCGTCACTTCGAGAGCCGACGTAGTCTGTAGAAATATAAAATTTTTCTTCCTTGAGCTGCAAGGGAAATGCGTTACGTGACGTAATTTATTTCAGATACAACCGGATAGCTCACTGTTCTTTCCATCTTTAGAATCGCCACTGTTCTTTAGAATCGCCAGAACTTTCCATCAGGCCAGGCGATTCTACATGCTGTGCTTCTTTTCATCCAGTCCAACAAAATTTTTTCTCCTGCTTTTTACCCGGTATTAAAATCTTGGTGGGAGTTTGCTCCTTTCGCAGGATGATGGGAGACTTTCCCAAATCATGTGGAGAATTTTCTTTATTGTGCAATTGTGCTTGGACCGGTTGAACATTTTTTCGCCTTTTTTCTTACGGATATCGTCGGATGGCGTCTAATCTGCCCTCGAATAACCTAAACAAGAGATGTAGTTTGTTTCGATGAACGTGTCTTATTTTGGGGCAAATCTTTGAAGTCTCTTCGCTTTTCAACCGCATGTCCGCAGTCCACACGGTTGAATGCGTGACTCGTCTCTGCACTCTCAGAGTTAGATGATTCTGCCCTGCGCATCGCATTTATTGTATGACTTCATTTTATGGAAGTTCGGTTGAACAAAATTGAGCATTGTTAATTAATCATCATGAGGAATTTGCAGCGAGCAAAAATTAATTTTTTAATTGTTAATCACTTCTAACCCATGCCACCTCCAACCGCACCGTAGAACGTAGGCTGACTCTGAAACAACTATTGAGCTCATCACAGTGGTAGTTAAAAAATGTTCCAAATTCATCTCAATAATTTAATAAATAGTGCCGCAGGGACCGGCATGCAAACCTAGCGGCTTAAGGGGAGGTGAACACCCAGTCTAACTTTTCATCAAGCATCTAAGATTTCAGCCGCCCTTAATAAAAATGGGCGTCGAAGTAGCTGCCCTAATTGGGCGGCTAAAATCGTAGATGCTCTGAGGGTAAAGTAAAGACTAGGCTTAGAGTGTGACCAGCGAAGGCGACCAAAGTAAAAACTAACAAAAAGCGACCGTGTTTGATTCAAACACAATTTCCAATACAACACTCATTGGAACATCGAACAACTTGGAGCTATTCATCAGCAGCTCCTCTAGCATACCACCCCAACCTTCCCGCTGATTCGGATGTGAAGAAACCTTCCCAGCAATCCTTACTGTTTCGGGTGCCGCCGTTCACGTTAAGAGCATAATTGGCACCTCGACTCGCTTACCCACCTGACTGTCCGATACCCTCTGTGTAAACGAGAAGTCTTAATTCGCCGTCAGCCAGCACCGCGTCTGCGCACAGCAACATCTCTGGACTCTCAGTGTACCATCGCAGCGAGATGATGCCCACGTTCTCCACCGCTGCAAGTCCAAAGAAATGAAAAATTCAGAATAAGGCGTAGATGAGGGAGAAAATATTTGTGATTTGATTACATGAAACCGTGTATTAACATAAAGCCATGATGCAAAAATATAAATAAATAAAAAGCACAAATAAATTGCACTAACAAAATTAGACGTGAAATTTACTTTTATCAAGGTATGGTAAAAACAAAATGCTGCTGAATCATGCTGTTCATCAACACTATAACTCTAAAGATCATGAGTCAAATCGTCTATTACGTCTTTAAGCTTAAAAATTTCAGAACTTAATCCATTTCAAGTAAATAGCTCATGAGAGAGAAGAGGAAGTACAAGATCAAGTCATTTTAACAGCGATGTAAACCCTGGAGAGTGGCGCCCATGTTGAGAAGTATTATGGCCACTTCATTTCTTCATACAAAAGCCTACTACACTTACCACTCTTTTTTAACTAATGAGTGTTGACCGTATAAAAAGCATACGAACAAACGCACACGAACGAACGCACATGAACATGCAATTTTCCCAGTTAGCACAGTTGAATGCTAACGAATAATTGACTGCTAACAGCGTGTGTTCTATGTTGAATACATTCCGAATGGAATTTAAAAACATAATCCGAGCTTCAGTCAACTGAGAATCCGACTCCTAACACACTGAAGATACTTGAATGCATCACATCACTAGGCAACAACACTGACGTACCACACTTCAGTGATTACCCGCACAACAACGCGCTGAGCAACACAGATAAGTGCTAGCATCGATTTTCGAGTTATTCTAATAAAATAATTATTTAATCAGTCTAATACAAAACTAGGTTAAGTGAATTAGTTTAGACACTAATCAGTCTAATACGAAACTAGATTAAATGAATTAGGTTAGACACTATTGTACACCTTAGAATAGCGTTGATGTTAGGATACCCTAGAAGTTGGTGAACTTATTCGGGCCCACAGGTAGCTATGCTCAAATTTGACCATTGCATTAAACTTAAGACACAATCTACTTCTGTATCACTTGTGGTAAAAAATATTGTGCTCGCTAGCAGCACTGAAAGGAACTCATCAGTGACCAGTGATGCAAAGTGCAGCACGAAACTCACCATGCCCAGTAGCAAGAGCCTGTGATGATTGGCACGTCAATTCCCGGTTATGTTGACAATGCACATTGCACAACTGCAGTAATTACGTCTGCGTACTAGTGCTACTCACTGTCTGATTAGCACTTATGGCACATATTGTGTAGAAGCATATTTCCGACTACCAGCACTAAGAAGAGTATATACTCATCTGCAACATCACAAATCACAACAATTACTTGCCTGCAACTGCACAAAAAAGCAGCGTAAGCTCGCCTGTAACAGCACAATGAGCTGCACATTGTTTGCGAGCAACAGCACATACAGCAGCACAATAATCGCCTGTAGCAGCCCAAAGGCCGAGCACCACATTACCCGCCTGCAACAACACGAAGTAGCACATTAATCACCAGTAACAGCATGAAGAACAACACATTACCCGCCTGCAACAACACGAAGTAGCACATTAATCACCAGTAACAGCATGAAGAACAACACATTACCCGCCTGCAGCAACACAAAGTAGCACATTACTCGTCTGTAACAGCACAAACAGAGGAGCACAGTACTCGCCAGTAACAGCACAAACAGAGCAGCACACAACTCGCCTGTAACAGCACCAAAAAGAGCACAACAGGCCAGCAAGGCCTGCACAGTCCAGCCTGCAGTTCGCCGCATCGTTGAGAGCAGAGCTCAGCAAGTGTAGACCAGGCTGCCCAAATAAGAGTATGGGTGTGAGCTCACTTGCTCTTCCTCACTTCATGTCACGGTTGAGGAAACGAGGTAGGTTCAAACCAGTCTTTTTTCGTTGACGGTGTGGCTTTGCTGACGTCATGGCAATGAACCAATCCCAGCGCTCATATTGCATCTGGTAGCATTGCTACTCCCAAATCTGGCTCCACTATTGGCCTAGCGACATGGCGTTTTGGTAACGTCATAAAGTTTGTTTGAAATAAAGCCATTCTATTGGCTAGTCGAACAAGAGGTGTATTTTCTCCCACAGAAATGACCCTACCTTGTTTCCTCTACCGTGCTTCATGTTCACAGTTGAGACAGTTTCATGTTGTGTAAATTGAAAAAGCGACTTAAGTAGCCAGAATACACGGGTGTCCGTGATGACATGACTGTAGCGTTGACACACAAAATACATCGTTGCAACTTTTACTGCAGGGAAAGGACCTTGATATTTCCTGGGATGCAAATTATTCGCCTGCTCTCTTTCAAAATTGTTGTTTGCCGCTAGCTCTTCGAAATGATCTATAAAGGACAAGGTTGAAAACATAAATTTGAAATTTATAGTAAAAATAATTATTTTTTACGGTGAAGCCGATGTGATTTTTCTAAATTAAAGATGCCCGTAAAGTCATGCGAAGCTCATTTTTTAAGCTATTATCACCATGATAGCAGTATCAAAATAAATCAATTTTAGAATGGGTTATGCACACATTTTTTATTAGCTCCAGTGACTAAGACAAATTATCATTACACTTCAAAGATAAAACCTGCCATAATATTGCTGTGTAATATCACTGACTCACGAGGGTCGCGATAACAAAATTGCTTTAATGACTGCACGAAAAGTATCCCTAAAAGTGGTCTCATGAGTGTTACAATCTAACTTTCTTCCTTATTACTTGTAATGTTGAAATGTGCTGTAGGATCCAGAGGTTAAAATGTTGCACGTAGTCTGAAGAATGCAATTTGTAATTACGTTATGTACTTGATGCAATAACTTCATTTTTGTGTTTTGTGCTTGTGCATTTTCTGTTAAATTCTGAACATTTTTTTCTCGCTTGTATGAAAACGAGAAATTCTGGAGATGAATGAATGATTTCGCAGTTTACTTAAGTATACTAAAAAAATTCGCTAAAAAACCTATAAAAGAAGAAGTATAAATATATATATCTGAATAAAAAATTAGCATAGTTTACACTAAGCAGGAATGACAGAATTTCCCGTATTTTATAAGTTGTGTTGGTGTCAGCATCTTAGGTGCAATTTTTATTCAAAAGATTGACTAACGCTGAAAACGAGCTGTTCTGTGCTATTTAAATTTAATAATTCCCACACTTCCGCTCAAAATAATTTTATGAACTCGAACGTGTTCTTTAAAATTGTTAATAAAGTGGGGTGAGCGTCATTAAAGTGGAATTCAGGCAACGAGTCCAAAATTTCACTGGAAATCATCTAACAAAAGTGCATGAGATCGTGATTCTGCATGGTCACATCTATATTTCTGAACATTTGCACAGGGCTCATACCAAATGGGTAAATTTTTAAATTTTCATTGTTTCTATTTTTGCGTAGCTCTTAGGTTTGGTTCACTTGCAAAGAACAAGTTAAAGTTTACTCTGTATATCTTATCCTGCATCCAACAAAGCCTGCCTGTAACAGATCTCCCCTTTGGTCACCTGGCACATGAACTCTCAGAACATCAGCTCAAGGTTTGGGCTTCTGACTTCACGTTGCAGCTGATGAGGTACAGACATCATTAGATAATAATTACATAATACTTCGCAAAGATAAAACTGTGTGCACGCAACCCAATTCCAGCCTCAGGACACAACGTTGCATAATTTTATATTTTAGCGGACGTTGCTTCATCACAGTAACAACTCTGAGATGGTCTGACACGTCACGGTCATTGTTACAAATCTGAGAACCATGAACAATGATGATGTCAAAAAATGCAAGCCTCAAGAAGTCGTCACATGCTTTCAGTTATGGTAATGGCAGTGGAATTTCTGTTCTGTAAGCACGAAATCTACATTTTCCCCTTGGAGTGCTGGATGATAGTATTAGAGAATAAATAGGTCAGAGAGAACACCACGTATTTGATTTTAATTTGTTTCCGAGCTAAATACAATGCTTACGCAAACTGCTCCAGTTTTCGTGACCCAGTCTGAATTATGACCCGAAGAATTCAACCAGCAACTGTGCAGTCAATTTTCGTCTCATGGGTTCGTGACATATATAATCTTGTCCATATGAGGAAGATCTCGACCGTCGCAGCCATTGAACTATGCAAAAACTAACGAGTCCAGACGACCTTTCTTGCTCCCTTCGACGGGAGACTCTACGAAGCTACTGCACCGCTTTATGAACTTCAATGACTTGTGTATCTCAGTGTAACATCTATTGTAACAAATATTTTTACAACTGTTGTGTATCTCAATGTAACATCCAACTACTTGTTCTTAATGCACATTACATGAAAACCTCGCAGAAGTTTCCTACTTGTAGTAGCTGATTAACTCACAGTTAGGTCACATCAATTTCTCATAAACCTTCCTGCACTACAGGATCACTACCTTATAGAATCTGATTCCAAGCATGGATTAATAAAGTCATTTCTTGCGACCTTAGGAACAATAGCTAGGGTAATTGATATCCTTACTGTCTAAGGTTGGAGCGTGAAATTCTTTAATGTCTTGCCTGACCCTGGAAACCGCTTCGTGCCTTCAGCCAAGCGCTTGATGTTTGCGACTGTCGAGGCAGTGCAGACACCACAGAGCTTGCGTGATCTGAACTCCGGGCCCGTCAGCGCCTGGTTCTTTTAAGGCCATCCACCTCGAGGACTTTGTCATGGGTGCTTCATAGAAGATGACAGACATCGAGGACCATGATAAGCAACAGTCTTGAACTACCAATCATGTTTCTCTTATGATGGGATATAATTATTCTAGTGTTTAATGATTACAAGGAAGTTGGAAATTATCATTTGCTTAGTGGGAAAACATTCGAACAAATAGCCACCACCAAGATCTTTGATAGCTGAATCAGGGAGGTCAGAGAGAAGCATACAGCTCACAACAGTCGTGTTTGAAAGCCCTATTTTCTGGAAACCCTGAAAATATCTGATAGATCCCCTAATACACCAAATCGAAAGGATTTGATGTTCAGGAATATGTCAATACTCATTCTCAAGCTGTTAAAAAGTTTTTGATATTAGAGCTAAAGTTATGGTTACCGCGGATGTTTTGAAAAATCAACAGTTTATTAAATTCACATTTCTAAAAACGAACCTATGTTACTGATTTGATCGGCAGGAGAAGCAGGCATAGCATTAAATTAAATGGTGAAGTATTTAGAGATGCACCCCAAATATTAGTGCAGATCCTGATTCCAATGCGCATTGCTACATCGCAGTGTTCGTAAATGCACTGCGCTGGCGTATCTCAATACAACTCGGATCTCCAATGAAAATCTTTGATGCGAAATAAGGAAATGCATTTAAACTGAACAGTTTAAAAACAATGAAATGATCAAAAAGAATTGCACACTAAAATTGTTGACCTACAGGCTAGGTAATGGGAATTCATAAAACCACTCGAGGCCATTCAACTATGTGATGCCATTGAACTAGGTGATGCCATTAAACTATGTGATGCCATTGAACTAGGTGATGCCATTGAACTAGGTGATGCCATTAAACTAGGTGATGTCATTAAACTAGGTGATGCCATTCAACTTGATTGTGCCATTAAACTAGGTGATACCATTAAACTAGGTGATGCTATTATACTAGGTGATGCCTTAAAATTTGATGATGCCATAAATTAGGGGATGACATTAAACTAGTAGATGCTATTAAACTAGGTGATGCCATTAAACTATGTGATGCCATTAAATTTGGTGATGCCAGTAAACTAGGTGATGCCATTAAACTATGTGATGCCTTTAAACCAAGTGATGCCATTAAACTAGGAGATGCATTTTTAACAGATGTAATGAGGTTCCAAGTGACGCTGTGGGGAAAGCTTTGTGAGTATACTTGAAATTTGGTTTTCATGCCTCCCAACTGGTTCTTATCAAGAAGATTTTCTTGCATTCTAGAAATAGCATACTCTGAACAATGCCAACTCAATTTTGAAAAACCCATGTCGGTTCTTTCCACTGAATTTAACAGTTTGTAGAAAATTGCATCTTTTTCAAATTGTTTCGTAAAAATTCCGCCAAATATCTTCTACCCTGAACTGTCGCTTCCTAAACTGAGTAACATGTAGAAAAAATTGCGCTTGGGGATGCCGTGTAGAATGCTACAGTTCACGGCTCTTGAGCATTGTATGGAAACTCACAAAAGTTTTCGAGCCAGCAGAGGGTTGGTTATCCTCGTAACTTTCCCTCTGTTAGTTTTGCAACTCCCAAAAGGTCTTTGTAAGCCTAGCAGCTTTCGAGCAGGAAGGTAGTCGGTTATTCATAACTTAGCCTTGTTAGCCTTGCAACTTGCAAGTAAGCCTTACCTCAAGAGGTAAATGTGCACGTCCATGTTGAAGGACGTGCACATGAGGTGCACGTCCATTGTTTCGTGTTGACACCCCGTAACACCCCGTGAAAATACGTGGGGTGTTGAGTAACTTTGGAATCTTCAACTGGAGGAGATTTTGTGAAAAAAATCTCAGTTTTTCATTTCATTTTATAAAAAGCAAAAACTTTTATTGATTCTGACTCATATCAATCACAATGAGTTTTTTCGTCAATAGATTAAAGTCATTTAGCTTGGTTTTCCAGTGAACTTGGCAACAAGAATTTCCCTTCCTTCAATATCGAAGTTGAAAATAATACTCAGTCATGATGAAGCTAGACTTCAATACGATCTCTAGAATTTTTTTTAATTTTACCAGTACTCTGAGAATTGGATTCTTTTCTTTAAATAAAATACCAGGTTTCATTTTCTAATTATTCGCTAACTGAATAAACTAATCTTATTCTTAAATACTAAACCGCGGCTTTCTTGACTGTGACAGACCAACCTGGCTCAGAAATTTCCTCAAGGATTAAAATTTTCCAGAAGGCAGTTAAGTGAAATTTTATTGTATAAGTGAAAATAAAGCCACTACGTCGGCAGAGGTAAGAACAACTAAAATGTACGCATAGTAAGCTTTAGTAACTTCAATGTGAGATGCTTTGTACGTCCGTCATAGGTTTGTCATATTACAATGGGTGGACCTATCTTTTCCTTCAGGGATTTTTTGCTTGGGAATAAACTTGTCTCGGCTCATGGTTTTACCTTTCGTTAAAAAGAACTGAAAACTAAAACCAAGCATAGCCATTGCTGCGAGTTTTACGACATAACGACTTTGCTACGACGGACAGGATTTTTGGACCATTTACGTTTTCGTAGCGACACAGGAGTGAGTTCTCTTAAGCTAACTTGGCTCCGTTACGTGCTGCAGCAGGCAACATGGTCGTGTGGATTTGGGTGAACTTACGCTTTCTGCTGTACCACTTTGGTGACGTAAATTGCTCGAAAAGCAGATCTCTGAACAGATCTCACCGCTCTGGTCTCTGATGCTTTGTTTGAAACGGCTAATGCCACAAATGGCTAGTGCCCCAATCGGCTAATGCCACAAGTTCGATATAGTGGCGCGTTAACTCGTTAAAAACAAGCAACAATTTGCACATTCTGTGCTTCTCATTACTCAATCGTTTCTGTCGATGCGTGGAGAGTAATATCTTTGTAATGAATTTAAATTTTAAGAATGCACATGGCTAAACAGCACTTACTTAATGGGAAAAGCCCGTGAGTAAGTGTTCTTAGTAATTTCTCAAACAGATACCAGCACTCAAATAGATATCAGCACTCAAGAAGGCGCCAGTAAAAATCGGGATCACAAACACGAACAAGACTTCTGATTATTTCTTGCTATCATTCGATGCTATCTATGCACGTTGCAATATTCGTGCGTAGCAACAGCACTGTTTGTTGCAGACTGTTCGCTGGAACGTGATGTTCACACGACCGAGTTCACGAGCTGTCATCTCTACTGCTAGGGCACACAAGTCAGCGCAGACGGGCGTACCCTCAACACTTGAATCAACTGACTCATTACTCACAGATAAGGAGCGACGTCCCAAATTAGATGTTGCCTAATCATACATGATGGTTAAATTTACCTACACATTGTAAAGAGAAAGCTCCAATTTTCTGCTTTTTCCTATTCCTATTTTTCCTTAATCTTGCGGACACGGATTGTTAAAAACAACATACGGTAAAGGCGACACTCGTTAGACCTGTTGCAGTTGAACACATTTTGTGCTGTGGGCTGACGGGACCCACATCGCGTACAACGGAGGAGATCGAAATGAACTTAATCTTTTAACGCCAGAAGCTCTTCACTTATATTAGTGTTATTACAACCACAGTCAATACAGAAACACCAGCATCGTGTTGTCGCCAACGTCAGACGAAGGATGAAGCTACCACTCGCGCGGTAGCAAACTTGAAAACAAGCTTTAAAATAAAAGTTCGGCATGACAGGAAATTTATATAAAGTGTTCTTGAAAACGATCTGATGAGCGTTAAAGGGTTAAATCTGTATTGTAAATTTGTCATTACTATGTACTGTGGTAAATAACTCTTGAGTCGTTGATCCAGTGATGGTGTAAAAATTCAACTTGTCTCACTGATGTCAGGTGACCGACTTTATTGAAAAATGTAATGAAATCACTCATCAGAAAACGCTTGTCCTGAAAAATGGAAAAATATAGCTGAATGACACTACGATTTAAAATTTGATATTTATTCTCTAAAACTAAATTAAATTCTCCTTCCAAAGACTAACAATTGTTCTTCTCCTCTTTAAGAAATTTCAAGCCACAATTTTCTTCATTGTGTTTAAACATTTTTGAACATATCAGGTACTATTTGTTTTATTCTGCTAATTTTTTCTAACATATCGGGTACTATTTGTTTCATTCTGTTAAAACTCTTTTGAATGTATCAGACATTATTTGCTCTATTCTGTTAAAACGTTTTTAAATATCTCGGCGCCATTTTCGTCACTGCGTTTGAACATTTTTTAACATTTCACAGAAGCACAAGATGTGAGGGCGCCACTGCGTCTTGGCCTCTTCATAGCCCTGATCTACAATCACCTCCGTAGAGGTAGCGCTCAAGGAACGACAGTTGAAAATGAAATCTGTCCTACAGACTACAAATCACCACGAATAAAGGGAGCTTCACAGAAAGTTCATTTAAAAACTGATTTTTAGTGCAATTTGTATTTAAAAGTCTGAAATAAACCACACGTGCAATAAAAAATTCAAGCTTCCAGAAAATATACATATATGGATAACAAACAAATACCAAAAACTTTTTTTTAACTGTCTACACGGACTGTCTAAAACCCAAACATTTACACAAAACACAGCAAGCAGCGTGCACGCGACTGGTTCATTGTTTGAAAATAAAACAGACAAGCATCCCAGTCTAACTTTTTCGCCGGAGCATACATGTTTGTCGCCGCCTAAGCGATTTAATTACTGGGGCGGCGAAAAACATGCATGCAGGCGGCGAAGAATTTGGACCATGAATGTGGACAGTTTCGACACTGTATTACATCCTAAACTATTCTAAGTCACACGAGCTTTGAAGGAGTCCCACTGAGGACAAGCCTTCACATACTGATTGAAAATAAAATTATCACTATTGCGAAATTTCAAGAAATGCCGTTAATTTTCCAATATTGAAGGAACGATCTAGATAGTCCACCACAATGACGACTAACGAGAATCACACATTAGCGATATATGTAGCCTCAGAACGCATAAATGGCTCATGCTCCGGTGACACAGAACAGTGCAAAATGACATGTCTTCGCAAATATAGTTTTTAAATTTACTGTTATTGTATAGAAATCCCAACAAAATATAAATATCCTTTTTTTTCACCAATAATGGTAATTTACCAATAAGTTACTGTGGTTGTCTTGCAACTTACCCGTTATATTTACGTTGCTTTCGAGATAGTCACTTTCGATTAGTTAATGTTGAAAAATTTGATTAATAATGTCACTCAATGAATCGAAAATCGATGTTGGAAGAAAGTAAAATCCTGAACAAAACAAAAAATTCGTAGCAGGAAAATATTATTCTTCGACTAAATAGCTGCGAGAACGTCGTCGTCATGTGAATGTTAATCCTTAAGTCACCGTCAGTATCCACCCAGGTCATTACAAATTACACGGCATTTTACTTCGTCAAAATATTTCTTGCTCTGTCTTTTAAAGGTAACTACAAACAGTTTGACGGTGCTATTATCTGAACATAGTAGAACAGATACGATTTTAAGCTGTTTTAAATGCAAAATGACAAGTTTTCTCATATAGGAATAAAATTTATGCAACATACATGTATGTCTAAAAAACGACTGGGGTGAGATAATTTAATTTCGAATAAGTATGTTAAATTAAAAAATGCACTCTGGAAGTTATTGGTTGCATATTGGGACCTAAAGACACACAATAGAAGTTATGGGTTACCCATAAGGACCATATATTAAGTTAGAAAACAACCAATGAATCTAGAATAAAAATGAATCATCGTACAACTTCATTCCATTTTAATTTCAGCTTGCATCTTTAACTCAGTACTATTTAAAGTTTTACACTTTAAATGTTGTATTTTCTCATTTCTATACCAAGTATTGTTCTATTGTTAAGCTCAACATTCGTATAACCTGCAAAGTTCTGTATCTAATGTTCCCCGTACCCATTAAAGGTAAGTTCTCAGTGTACCCATACGCGTGATATTCCTACACCCGTAACTTCCTAACACAATATTCCCAATTCAGACCCAGTGTTGAAAACATTACACAGCCAAGCCATAACTTAAATATAAATTATTACTTGCATTGGCCGTACAGTTAAAATGGAAGCTTAAATTTCGCGTAAGTAACCATTAATCACAGGAAATTGCAAGCAAATCTACTAATAATCGCAGTTAATTGCCAGCAAATCAACAGATAATTTCGATAGGGAGTGCATGCCGTACGAAGAGTACTCAGACCTTACTACCACGAGGTCTGTAAGTCGGCTGCATCCTCTCCATCACCTGCCGTTCGGCTAACCACATCTTATTCAGGCTCCTGAGAGCTAGATTCAACTGAGATGGCCACTGCGTTTGTGAAATTTGTGAATGACACCGCAATTGTAGTAGGCAAATTTCCATCTCCGTCTGGCAGGATGAATCCGTTACAGTAGGAGCCAGGGGTTATGTGAGTGCAGTCCAAAGTGAAGGACACTGTCGCTCCTTCCAGATCGCTTAAATCTGCATCTTCGTAGACGTTATAGCTGATGGCGTCCACATTGTAGAAGTGAAAGTCCACTGTTGGTGATGCCGAGTCTATCGTCAGTTTTAAATCTGTGCAGAAACAAACAACTTAACATTGTAGAGGATTTTAAGCAACAATTCATTTATCTCATGTGATCCGTCAAGAAAATTCTTTCTTAAGTTCATTGGAATGGACGCATTTTAATTTAACTACTGGTGGGCCCCAAAAAGTGGAGCAAATTTCTCGTGCATCGTATGGAAACGTTTCTATATGGAATTTAATTATGTGCAACCAAGTACACTGAACTTAGTCGCACGCAAGGCTAATCAGTAAATGGATTCATACAGAATTCGATGCTTAACAATAACATTTTAAATGCGTTAAATGAGATCAGTGCAATTAAGAAAAGATTTAGGGTCAATTTCATTCCATGGAAAACTATGTAATGAATTTGAAACATTTGGGAGGCAAAAAAAAAAAGAATTCAATTTCACAGCATCATTCATGTTTTGATAAAATGGAATTTCAATTTTCGTTTTAGAAGCCGTGAGCGATCTTCCTTCACGTATTTCAACAGGAATCGAATGCCAAGTTTTGGTTTCAATGAAGTGGATATTGTTTTGAGGTTGTGCCTGAGAATAACAAACAAGTATGAATTTACTTTTATTTCGGGTTGTATGGTCAGCAGGTTCAGTTTGCGCAGCTAATAAAAAATGAAATATTCGTGGCTCTCATCAAAAAACGTTTTATACAGAAAATTTCAAATGGAGAGCCCGTAGAGATCGAAAAGATAAAGTGTTTCTATGAATTATTCGTGCGAATATTGGATTTCAGTTACATCGCTGCCGTAATGGCTTTTTTTTGAAGCGTAAAGAGCATATTGGTTTTATTTTTGTTTGTCCCACACCATTCGCCAATTCCGCATAGTAAATGAAGTGATGAGAAATGAGCGTTAGATAAAGTACTGTATTTTTAAATCCTTTTCAGGTAACACATTTTTAATTCGATTAAGGATTCCTACAAACATGGTGGTTTTCTAATGATAAATCAACACGCTCAATGCCCAGGAACTGAAAAAAATTATTTCATCAATCTAACAGTCAATCATCTTGATACATGGATGAGACGCACTCGACTTGTAAGAGAATTTAATGTATTTTATCTCTTTAAAATTGATGCAAATCAAATTCGCTTTAAAGCCACATTGAAACTTTTTGCAGTGCGCTATTCATTCTAATTGCAGTTACAATACAGGTTTCATCAAGCAGAGTCGAAGAAAGTTCGCTGCAGTAGGTAAAAATTGGAATTTGGAAAATGAAGTAGATTTAACCATATGGTTGATACTGATTTAATACAGGAGAGACACAAAGACAGACCATTGTGGGACTCTATGGCTATCTGTCAGTTGTTTCGATTGTACATCACCGATGGCAAAGTACTGCTTCTGATTTGTTTGGTATGATTTGAACCAATCATGTACAGCTCGTCTAAAGCGTAGAGCTTTAGCTCTAAGAGTAATGTGCAATTGCCCTCGCGATCAAATGATTTTCGAAAATCGAGAAACACGGAAGGAAAAAGTTCACTTTCATCAATATTTAAATAAGTTTATAATTAATTATAGTTAATTTTTACAACAGGAATTACATTGTTTCCCATAGAATTAATATCCTTTTAAAATTGAGTGGCTATTTTTTTTACATAGTTACCAAGTTTATGTTGTGAAATAATGATGGTAAAGAAAAGATATCAACGTTACCGCTAATTCTGTTCCAGTCCTGATAGTGGGTGTTGCTCGGATAGTTCTAGAAACGCTTACGATAGTATGTAGGAAAAGAGACTAGTTAACAATGTTTGAATCGGTTACTGTGAGAGCTAAATGTTAAATGATGAAAAATCTTGTCATATTTTAAACTCACTACGAGTATATTCTGTGTACAAAAAAATTAAAATTGCACGGAAGAATTGACATATCTTGTCTGAGTAAGTCAAAAGAAACTAGTTTTAAATTTTCTAAGTAAATTTAGAGTAAATAATTCAATTTAGTAAAAACTATTCATTGAATAATTCGTAATTGAATTATTTACTACAGCTAAAAAAAGTTTTTGTAGTTTTATTGGTAAATGACCATTATTGGTGCTAAAGAAATGAATATTTATATTTTGTTAGGATTTCCATACAGTAACAGCAAATTAAAAAATTACATTTGTGATCTGTCGAAGATTTGTCATTTTGTACTGTCCTGTAGCACCGGAGCATGAGCCATTTATGCGTTCTGAGGCTACATATATCGCTAATCTGTGATTCTCGTTAGTCGTACCTGTAGTGGACTATCTAGATCGTTCCTTCAATATTGGAAAATTAAGGGGATTTCTTGAAATTTTCCAATGTAGATAATTTTAACTATATACTACAGTTAAAAAAAGTTTTTGGTATTTGTTTGTTATCCATATATGTATATTTTTGGGATGCTTGAATTTTTTGATACAGCATGATACAGCAGTTGAAAGTGAATGAAAAAGTGTTTATGTCTAGATCGTTTAAATATGTTTCCTCATAGATGTTAATTATGCTGACTTGCATGATGTAGAACGGAAATTCCACAGTTGAAGCCCTGGATTGATTTAGTTACGTCCTTCAGGACATTCCTCATATGGGCGGGAACTTGTCAGTCAAAATTGCAATTAGCTCTCATTAAATCTCGAAAAACTAAAGTACGATAGGATTGTTTAAATATGAAAAAAAGAATGCCTAAAGTTTTATAATGCTACTTTAGTCTAGAACTCATAAACAGAGCAAAATTTACAATTTCAAAAGAAGCATTTGAATATTTAAATGGAGCTATCCACTGTCGAAAGGAACACTGTTTACAGAGAAATTTCTGCTTATGAAATACACGTACGCAAAAGATGCTCAGGGTTACCAGAATATTTCAGGTTGTGTCCCATGGCATCCAGTCTACGTAATAAATTCCAAAATTTTCCCTTATTTTTAAATAATCAGTATTTTTATTCTAATCAGCCCTTTACCCCTCCATTTGGCCTATATAAATGGGGGCTGCTTCAAGCTATGTTCATCGTGAGAACGGATAATTGACGCGAAAACGAGCGTCGCGAGCGTGTAGCGATTGTGTTGGTTTCAATAAAGTTCAACTGAGACGTGGCGGTTTGACATCCCAATACGTTGTCATTTCTAGAAGCAAACGACGTAAAAATTAGAACGTAGATCTACCAGGTTCTATGCATATAAATCTACTTCTTTTTCACTCAAGACCACTCAGCGATGAAGACCAGAACGCACGCAGGCTACTCGTACTTTGCAAGTGATCACACAGCACACAAAATTATAAAAGACTCAAACTCACCTTGAAACATTGCAGTGCCGACGTGCGTTACAGCACCGCCATCCATGAATACCCCGCACAGCTCGTAGTTGTTAATGCTGGACGAGAAGGGGTTAAGGTCACAAATGTCTAAAGTGCACGAATGAACAGCTACGGAGCCATCGTCTCCCACTCTGCTCAGCAGCTCTGTCAGAACACTTTGATCCCCCACATTATGCGATACGCCGAGACTTGCATCCGTGTCATCGTAGCTGATGTACTTGGCCGTGAGATCGCCTGGGTCTGCTCAAAAGGAGAAATTATGCCCTTGCAATGGATGGAGACATCTTGAAGACCCCATCAAGTTATGTCGTCCAGCGAGTAAAATGAAAGGATTTGATATCCTTATGTATACCAAGGTTTTTCCACTTATTCTTAAATGGTAACTTGATTTTTATGAAAATACTGTCAGAAAATTAGAAACTAGCTCATTTTGGTGTTTTCTAAGTCTGTTTTAGTTTTTTATTTTCACTCATTATTTTTTTGACTACACTGAGCAATACAGTCGTCAGCTTGATGCTGCAGGATGAAGTGTTTCATAGTTTTGCAAAAAACTGAAAGTCATCACGATTAAATTCGTCTCTGCGACCGTTAGCACTGAACTTTTATTAAGAAATGACTCCAGAAATCAGTAAATAAAATCAGCACATTTATTCACTGTTTCAAAAAGAGATCTATTGCTACCCCAGTGGTCATGACATGTTTTTATATCTTAAAAGCCAAATATTCGTATAAAAATAAGCTTAATCTGCGTTTAGGGTTAAAAAAAATTATCCCACTCATCATCTGATGAACAAGCTTTAAAATCCAGCTTTGTGTGTATGCTTATAAATTAATCTTAGATGCGCGTCTTTGGCTTTATTTCTTATAAATTACTTTCGGCCGACATTTTCTTGAAAATCCTTTAACTTAAAAATCATTGAAAACGGTACTTCAGTATTTCAGTAAAGTGTTTCATGCCTTTTCTTCTTTTGTTTTAACTTATAGCAAAGAACGTTCCACAGTAATATTTAAAGTATTTATAAGCTTTCAGTCATCTTGCCTTGAATTAAATACTCTACAGAATACTTTTTTGATGTTTTCCTTAATAACATAATTAACCCCTGACCATTGTACATCTCGAATGGTTTGAATATCAATCAAGGATCTTTATATTAATGATTTTTTAAAAGCCTATGTGTTGCAATTCATTCCACGGAATCTCTTCACTCCGGTAGAATCTTTTGTGCCAGCATATTTTGTGTGAGTAAAATCATAAATTTGAGTTATGGTAGAATATTTTATCTTCTCTGAGCTCGTTATTTGGCACACTAGTTGATACGCAAAAGTGAAAAGATGATTCCGGATGTTAACCTCTCAGTCTCAGACGCAGAATCATTTAATTCCACCCATTTTACTTGGAACATTAATCCCAGACATTGCAAGTTTCTAAGCTCGTATTTCAATGCAAGGGCGCGCTAACAAAAGTATTTTCAACAACTTTTAATGGTTTTATATTTTTATTACTAGTATTTACATTAGTTTTTAAATTTAGATTAACGTAACCAAGGGAACACATTTTTTATTCTTTCTTCTCAATCATTTGTTTCGGATATTAACATGGGTGTTGTGATACCCGCGAGTATATATCAACTACGAATCTTCATGTTAAGATATTTTAAAATAAAATGATTTTCTCTGTATAATCTTTACTGAAAATCAACTGTTTTTATTCTCTATTCTTCTTACTTTCTGTGAAATAAAACACTGAGTCTTCATTTCTCAGTGAAATTTATTTATTGTAATCCAGACTTATGTATTACTTGTCTTCTGTAACAAGACAGTATGTTTCCACTTGAACTTAAACTGGAAAAGTAAATTATTTTTAACTGCATTTGTAGCAGCTTATCTTTTAACTTCCATTAAAAAGTCAAGAGGAAATAATAAGTTACATATTAATTAACTTGATTTTCCACTTAGTGTCAACCATGCTTGTGTACTTGGGAAGTAAAATTGAATTCTAATATAACTACGTTAAAAATTCGACCGATAGCTGAACTCACATGAACTAATAAGCAGGTTAAAAATGAAAAAGTTCCATCAGTAAGAAAAAAAAGAAGACTTCATTTCAGCGGCCTATTACCCATAATTGATCGATATGAAAAGAATGGACGACTGCCTGACCAAACTGGACTAGCCACAGAGGTGCATTGATAAGAATCTAAATTCGTGACGTAACACAGGTATTTAATGCGTTGATACGAAACAAATTTTGCTTAAAATAGAAATGTTCCTTGTGGCTTCCCCATTACCGTGTATCGCACTAAGAAGAATTAGAAAAAATTATAGATATTTCTTCACAAGTTTCGTATTGTATATTCAAGGAAATTCTCACGCATGCCTTCTCTCTCTTGTGTTTATTGAGGTAAATAACCTATTCAATAAGCAAATTGAAAGCATTAACTCAATTCTCTTCTCATTACTCATCACTTAACCATTTTTAAAACGAAAATTTTGACCACCTGCTTCCTTACGTTATACTACACAATTTATGACCCTTCCGTTAATGTAGCGCTAATAACCCTTGTGAATAAACAGTAGCATCAGAGTTGATGCAGTATGAGCAAAAGTACAGAGTATGTGCAAATCAATACTATGACGTGATGGTATTGTTGACTTTGGTAAGCTTAATGAAGAAGCTCTACTCACCAAGAACTGTAGCTTCAGTGTCTTGTATGTTCGCTGTACAGACTTCCACGGCGGAATTAGCATCCAAGTCATCAATGCACACCGTGTTCGCTTCGTTGGGATCGACGTTGACATAGCACAATTCAGGTGTCAAGCCAGAACCTTGGAGGCAGTTCGTTGGTGCTGACGTAACTCCAGCCAAAGTGAGGCGTCCTATTTTTGTTCCTCCGCAGTCTATTATCTCGGAGGCCGTGACTAGAAAGTAGAAATGGAATTAAAATTTTCTGTACACAGTTGTTAGTCGATAGGTTACAAGGCATTTACATTTATCACCAATAACTCATACTTCCTGCTGAATAGTTAACTTTTAATTTAAAGTATTGAACTTGATAAACTGAAAAAATTGAAGTTTATACATAGAGTTAGGTGTTCAGCTAAGTTTTCAAAAGATTTCAGCCCTATTCTTTCTTCAAATGCATGAAAACACATAAATATCTATATTATAATTCAAATTTTTGTCTTCGGTAAATAAATTCTGATGATGAAAGACTTTCTATTGACGTTTCAATGGAATCAAATTTTATTTTACGGCTTATTCCACCCACTCAAAACATTTTCGGAATCTTTCCCATGTTTTTACGTCTAGTGAACATGATCAAACCTCGAGTACGTATATCATGTGCTTCTACACCAATCATAGTTTTGAAACATTAAGGGAACTATTTCGTAATTAATTCAATTACGAATAATTCAATTTATAGTTTTTACTAAATTGAATTATTTTCTCTAAATTTACTTAGAAAATTCAAAACAAGTTTCTTTTAACTTTCTTGGACAAGATATGTCAATTCTTCCGTACAATTTTAATTTTTTCGTACACAGAATATACTCGTAGTGAGTTTATACTCGTAGTGAGAGATTTTTCGTTATTTAAGATTAACAATTTTTTCGTCACAAGATCCTAATTATTTCGTCACCGCAGGGATAGCTAACAAGGAGAGCTAAACAATGATTGTTAAATGCCCTTTTTTTATTGGCTCGTGTTTAATGTCTCTAAATTTTTTTCTACGGCATTTGTGACCAAAGGTCAGCTACGAGCACAGCTGATATCTAACTTACAAAAAAGGTGATCAAAACAGTGATCATGATGACTAAAGTAATTCCTACGCACCGATGTTCGTTGTGTACAAGAATTTCAAGTCGAAATCTTCACAGAAATTAGCGGAGCTTAATGCTTATGACGAACATAATGGTGTTGAATTATTTGTTCAAGCTGCATGTTTAAATATGCAACTATGCGCTATTAAAAGAAATGTACAGCAAAGTTGCCACAATCAAAAGAGATGTATGTCAAAGCTGTCACTATCAACAGAGGTGTATGCCAAAGTTATCACTATCAAAAGAGATGTATGTCCAAGTTATCACTTTTAAAAGAGATGTATGTCAAATTTATCACTATCAAAAGAAATGTGTGTAAAATTTATCACTATTAAAAGATATGTATGTTTAAGTTGTCACTATCAAAAGATATGTATGTTTAAGTTGTCACCATCAAAAGACATGTATGTTTAAGTTGTCACTATCAAATGATATGTATGTGTAAGTTGTCACTATCAAAAGATATACGAGGCAAAGTTATCATTATCAAAAAATGTGTACGGCTAAGGTGTCACTATCAAAAAAGATGTACTGCAAAGTTTTCACCATCAAAATTTGGGAATTGAATTTTCTATTGCCGGAACAAGAAGGTTTCTGTATGCTCATATACTTATTTTAGTGGTAGTGCTCTTGAGATGAGTTTAACGAAACAAAATTAATCGGTACTTTCTGTGTCGAAATTGTGCTAGATAGCTAGAATAAGTGAAAATAAATTGAAATTTCAAATGTACGAATACCTGAGCTTTGAATTATTTTTCCTCGTAAATCTGGAAGATGGAAACCATTACAGAGGCCATGGATCCAAACACATCCTACTCTCTTAAGAACTATCCTGTACATTCTACGCTTCACCACATTACGTTCTTCCAAAAGAAGATCAACTGGCCATATTTTATCAGTGCAGCCGCTCTGTTATCTTTACTCAACTCTTCAAATCGTCTTTCTATTAAAATGGCATTGATAACCCCATAGCACGTCCTTAATTTCTACGTTTTTTCTAACGCTTTCTGTACATATTTACTTTATTGTTTTCATACACAAGCAGTACTGCATGTTAACGCGAAAATTTTGTCATAAGTGTAGAGTTATTGTCGATCACCAGTCCCTTAATGCCCTTTCTCATTACAGGGCCTGGGTTGCTTTACTGAGACAGCATTGATACTGTCTCACAGTCCTGAATCTTAAACAAAGCAGAGAAATATTAATCAAAAACCTATTTTAATTTTTTAAAATTAAATTGAGTCTTTGAACTCCGTAAAGATCTGGCCTAAGTAGTACAAGGCTTCACATCAAGATCTCAGTTGCTGAAAGAAACGATGTTTAATTTCAGGTTTCATGGCATCAGGTTCATTAATTCAAAAGGATCAGTAGCAGTGATGCAGAGGACCAGCGGTAGGGATTCAGAGAATCAGGGATTATAACAAATCATGGTTTGGCGAGTTATGTGCTTAAATTCCATGATCCAAACATCCAGGAAGTTGTGGACACTCACCAGGGTATGCGAAGCTAACGCTGCCGCTACTCTTCTCTACTCCCGCGCTGTCGCTGACTGTCAACTTGTAGAACGCTGCTGCAGCTGACGGTAATGGCAGTTCCTCCGCCTCGAAGAATTGAGCACAGTTTGTGGGATCCCCCAAACCTCCTTCGAATGCTGACAAGAGAAACAAGTACAGTAAGTGTTTTTGAGATTAAATAGAGTTATACATGTTTCACATGAAAATGAAGCTTAGAAACATGTAACCTGAAACCAAGTTAAAAAAATATATATTTTATCGGCAGCGGTTTCTTGCTCTAGTGTAGGATAGCAACTTTCAGTTTTCAACTTACTTATTTTTTGTACAAGTTTCTGCAAGAGGATATCCTTTGAGTAACATTTAAAAATCAAGTGTGTTAAGTCAAATAAAATTCAAAGAAAGTGTTAAAAAAATTTAAGCAAAAAATACAAACACGGAGAACTCATGAGAATCAGCTAATCATTCGAAAAGAGGGCAATCCAAGATTAAATAATATTAGGAAAAATGTATTCTCGAGCCACTCGAAATTCATCGAAATCCGTTGCTATCCAGTTTCTCTTTTCAGTACTGTACATCTCTGCAGAAAGTTAAAAGAAATTACGTAATCAAATTAAGTAAGTAACTCTCTGATTGGATTTCTAAAAAACTACCAAGAACTTCGACGCACATCACGGGCCACGGTTACGGCAGCAGCATCAAATGTACACGAGATGTCGTACAATTTCGTAAATAACGAATTTAGAGAATAGATTTCAGCAAGACAGGAGGATCACACATACTGTATTTCTTCATTATAATTTATTTAGCAATTTTAAATTATCAACTTTAGTTTTGCAGTTTCAAATCTAGCCCGCATTCTCATTTTTGGTGTAATGAATTTTACAATAGATTTTAGGTATATCAGGTATTTAGCATTGCGTAGAATTGTTGCTGTCACAAAAAACTGCTTGAGCCTTTTTTGTTCAGGCCATTGGGAAGCTAGAAAGATATGATAAGTACTGTGCGTTAAATAATTGTAAAGTTAATGAAGCAAGCATAAGAGGAAATTTAATCCTAAGGTTATTAGAAACAGCGTTTCAAAACAATGTCTGTAATCACGTAAATGAAACAAAGTCTACTCAGCCTAAACGTTAAACTTATCGTACATGTCCATTGGCCAGTCAGCCAAGCCAACGGAATCACAAATATAGTGAACTGAGATTAACTTTTTTGGGTGTATGTTCTATCTTAATTCTCAGTTCCATTTGTTTTTGCACGAATAAAGTATTTCTTCTACCTTTATCAACTCTCTTTCTATTTTACATGAGATCCGATAGTTTCTAACATACAATTTTGACCATCGTCTGTTTCTACGACGAGTCTGATGATGTCACCGTCGACCGCCAGAGTTTCGGCGTCTGTGCACACAGTCAGGTTAGTCTTCCCAGGATCCAATATGCTTTCGCCAGGTGTGGATGACCAGGTCATCCTGCTGATGGTTAGCGGCTCTGGTAAAGGAAACGTTTTGCATGAGCAGTAATATTCGGGATGTGTGACCAGGCCATCCTGTTGATGTTTAGTTAATTTGGTGGAAGAAAACATTTTACATGCTTGGGCAACCGAGCTTGCAAACAGAAGTTGAAGGAAAATGAGAAGAGGAGTCGCAAAATGAGCTTGTACTCATGTTACTTTAATATTTTCTGTTGTGTATGAGATTCAGGTTTTAAATGCATTCGATAGATATGTGAAATCACTTTGTGAATAAAGTAACATAATTTTGCTCACTCGAAAGTTACATTTCATTATTTGGTAATTATAAATAAGTTCTTATGATACTTACACATTTTACTTTTCATTTAAATTTTATATTTTCCATGTGATGTGTCATCGATGTAAAGAAAACTCAACATGGGTAAATAAAATTCTTCATAATCATACAGTTCTCAATATGGTTAGTTGTATTTACATAGTTTACCATTATATCAAAGAAAACTTGACATCGTTTGAGTATATTCTCTACTCTTAAAATGTAACGGGCACAAGTGCAAATAAAAACATGAAATTGAGGGAAAAGGTCGTTGATTCATTATAAATGAGTCGCAGACTGACAACCACACTCGCATTCGAACTCCCGCACTCTGGAAAGTTTTCAGGACTTATCACATTTAAAGTAAAATCTAACTTCTTTGAGTTAATCATAATTCAAAATGATCTTCTGGGCTGTTTCATTACTGCCTAAAGTTTAGTCATGGAGCAGGTCATAGTTTAGTTTGGAGCAGGTCACTGTTTAGTCATGGAGCAGGTCATGGTTTAGTTATGGAACAGGTCACAGTTTAGTAACTGAGCAGGTCACAGTTTAGACGTGAAGCAGGTCACAGTTTAGTCATGGAGCAGGTCATAGTTTAGTTATGGAGCAGGTCACAGTTTAGTCATAGAGCAGGTCATAGTTTAGTCATAGAGCAGGTCACAGTTTAGTCATGGAGCAGGTGACAGTATAGTCAGAGAGCAGGTCATAGTTTAGTTTGGAGCAGGTCACTGTTTAGTCATGGAGCAGGTCATGGTTTAGACATGGAGCAGGTCACAGTTTAGTTATGGAGCAGGTCACAGTTTAGTCATGGACGTAGCCATAGTTTGCACGACTGCATCTGAAGGCAAAACAGTTCAATAGAAAATCATAAGGGAGTTTTTACTGTAAATGGGAAGAACAATAGGTGATCTTTTCATTGTATAGGTATCCAGGCACGTTGAGTGTTCTTCACTAGCAGATTTCAATCACAACAAAAAAAATAAGACTAAGCATTGGGGTCTAAAAAATGTTTTTAAAACCATCAAGAAAAAATGGAAGTGAGGGGCCCCGTTAATCAGGCCTCAATAATTTTACAGCCGAGATTCGCCCGTCGTCTTTGGATAAAATTTCTCTGTCGTTTAGTGGGAAGAAAATAAAATAAAATAAGGAAGGTAGGGAAAAATTTCAAAAACAAATACTTATGTTACAGTTTCAGCTGAAATATTCTGAGCTTCAATTTGCCCGGGGAATAAAACTTGAAATGGATAAAATTCTGTAAAGTTGAAATTCGGAAATATTATTTAACAGCGAAAACACATCGTTAGCGAGAATTCTGCTTTAATGTCAGCATATTTATCATTAATACTAATACTGATTACTCAAACATCCCTCATCACTCACCAACAACACCACTACATGGCACACAACACTCACCAACATCAGCAAGACTGGAGGCTGCGTAGAACAGCAGCACCAGCGCAGACCACCTCATTAGTTGACCAATCATATTCCTGCTAGCAGAACAGCAAAAAATTTTTTTTTTTTTAAGACAGATAGAAGAAACCGTTTACTCGTTTTCACGAGACTTCACAGGTTATCTAGACAATGAAATACGTTCACTTTTGAACTAGTTTTTACCCTGAATGCACTTGAACATCCTGACTAAACAATTTTTCAGTGACAGTAACTTTTGTAAATTGCTAGTTCTGTTCTCATTAAATGAGCCATTGAGATTGGAACTAACAAGGAAGGGAAATTACTGACGTTGTAAAATTCGTTGTACCTGAGCTGTCAAGTGCGTTTGGGAGGATGACTTGTGTAAAAATCCCGTGTTACTATATCTCGAAAACCTGCGACGGCTTACAAAAGCGAGTAAACGTTTGCTTTTGATTGTTTGAATAGCAATACAGAGAAATGGATTGGAAGAAGTGTCATTTCTACTGAAAGTATCTGCTAATTAATCTTCATCATGCAATCTTATTAGGTAATCTGCATGTATAGCATTCTCTACAAGAGTTGAATCCAATCCTCTTATTATCTAATAATAGTTTCGTATTATATGTCAAAAATTAAAATAGTTTATTAGAATTATTCTGTATAATACTATCGTACTCTCATATTAGTCTGATATCAAACCCTCTTTGGAGTAAAAATGAAAGAAGAGCTGAATAACACAATAGATTGAAAATAACCATGAGACAACTCAAACCCGTGCCATAAGACTCGACTAAAAACAAAATAACGGAACAGAACTCTAACCTGAGCCTCAAAAAACTGGAGCTGAGTTGCAATCCGAGGTAAAATAAACTCAAAATGCGAGGGAAAGCAGAACTCAAGACTAATTCACAAGACAACTTGAGGTCGAACTGCAAGACGGAAATTGCAGCTGAATAAAAAAATAGGACAGATCACAAGCCTCTACCGCAGAAAAGAAGTGACAAGATTGCGTGTTATCACAATGACCATAACACGCAATGTTTCCTGCAAATCCTACATTCCCGCAGTAAAATAGGTGAAAAAATTCGTCTTTATTTGCCTGCAAAACGTTTTTTCGGCGTTATGGGCTTTCGAAACATTTTAATATATCGCGCAACGTCGAAGGAGTGTGCCGGTCATCTAATCATCATGTCCTGACAGCCAGTATTATTAATAAGTGTAAAAAGTATAGTGGCAGCCAGTTGTAACAAGTATTGATTACCACAATAAATTATACATTTATAAACTCCTCTGTACTCATGGGCTGAATGTCTCAATTTGACCATAATCAGCTCCTCTGATTATCTTTTTTAAATGCCCGTCTTTGTCACTTAAAGACTTTCTCACCCACTCTTCTAGTGACCAACTTCACATAAGAAAGAAAAGAGTGGCAAGCTTCTCATGTGAAATTTTCGACTCAGTATCATGACGCACGACAACAACGCCCTCAATAATAGTCAAAATTGATACCTAATATTGAAACAACTTGTGGAAAGGGATTATCTCAAAAAGTCCTCGGAAGCTTAAAAAGGTAGCAGGGCTAGAAAGCAGACTGCTTCATGCTCTATGCAGATATTCTATGGAGAGGCCAGATGAATGACGCAGATACCTACCGTACCAAGTGAATGGGAGTTATTCTTTTTCTTCTGGTGTTAGAGTTCTGGAACCGGAATTTTTCTTCAGAGAACCGCTGGTAGCGTGCGACCGACTGAGGCTAAGAGAACACACACAATAGTATCGACGTGACCTGATCTGTTGCTTCTTCTCCTCTCAGGCTCTCCAACTCGAGCACTTTATCCTGAGTGCTTCAGGGGAGATAGCAGACGTCGGACACCTTGTATTTAGATGCGTCCCATATTACAAATCAGTACAACACTCACCAGTTGAGGGAATTATTTTGTGCCATTGATTTAAAGAGATGAACAGCTTATCAGTACAACGCTTCCCGGTTGCGGAAATTATTTTATGTCATTGATTTAAAGAGGTTATCACGCACTCATGATAACTGTTGTTATAGAATATAGAGCAATAACCCCAAGTATCTGATTGCTAAAATGTGCCTTAAAAAGTAGTATTTGCCTGCTGATACATATAGGGCACCAAGGGGCTGGGTGCATGGTGTAAAAATACGAGTACCAGTAATTTTTTAGTCCCTGAACGGAATAAGGTTTAGTCTAATTGAAGGTGAAAATTGTTTTAAGTCAGTTAAATATTACTCATGAAAAATTAGCGCCTAAGAAACTTTCTGCTCATATTTACAAAAACTTTCAATTTCTGCGCAGCCTTCAAGTAGTCTAAATCAATTTTCTAGAGGAGTATAAATGCCAAGGGGGCTAAGAGCCGTCGACGTTATGTTCCCAAAGACTATTCATTGGACCTTACAACTTTGACTCTGACACTTTGCTACTGATGCTCGCCATGCAGCACAAAAGCAACAATAGCAAGAGCTATTGTTGCTATAGAAACTTCCAAGAGCAATCACTTAATGGCATTGTACATACTCGTTCTGTAATTTCCAAACGCTGAAACACTGAGTTCCAGAATAAGTGTCAATTTGTCTATTACATTACAGTATAAATTACGACTTTGGTTCTTTAGGTTTTTGATGCGAAGTATTAGTCTGAATAGCTCCTTGAAGTTTAAATATGATTCGCTCATATTTTATTATGTAATACTGGAAAATGGCACGTACAAATGTATTCATGATTCAAAGTACAGCTAAATTTTTACTTTACTTTTTTACTTGACTTTTTACGTGACTAACTTTTTACTTGACGGTTGTTTTAAGTACAAAAGTAAATGTTGAAGATCAAGCATCTGTGTTCCGTAAGCGGCACCATCCCTCTCTATCAGTTCAAAAGAAACCATGAGCATCGTCTTAGAAAAGAATAAAGATAGAAACGATTTGAGAAACGATCTAGTAAAAAGGCACTAAGAATGCACCTCATGAAAAAATAGTGCTTTCAGAATCAAAAGTATACTTCCGGATTTCTAAATATAATCGCTCATTAATTCACCATGTTTTGAAATCATGTTTGAAAGGGGGCAGAATTTCTTCCTAACGTTTGTGTATAGTTTTACACATTTTACCTCGTATCTAACGCGCTACAGAGTTCGTCTGAGGGATTAACTGATAAATTAAAATAGAAACTACTGAAATTCAGCCAACTTTTCTACTTTGATTTAAGTCTGATTTTGACTTCAACTGTTCGATCGGAATCTTTTAGTGCTAGCGTTTTTTTAAAACATCAACCCCGTCCTTCAGCACCTCCTCAAAGAATAGTATTTAAGAATTATGAAAATTTCTTAGAGTTTTCTTTTTGAGTTTCTGCATTCCAAATTTATGACTTGTATTGATCGATATGAAAAAATCTATAAACTTAGCTTCATCGATATATTTTTTTGAAACTTGTTCGCCGAAACACGCCTCTAGAATTAACAAAACTTCATAAGAAGAACAGGAAAGTAAAACCATGGACCAAACCTAGCAACGTACTCGATTACTGAGCAAACAAAACGTAGCGATTGTAATCGTCTCCATTTTTAACTCAATCAAGTGATCAGGGATGAGGAATTGCATGCGTAATTTTAAGGTTTCTTCTCCACAAAATGATCTAAGCATAGTTTGACAAGATGCGGTAACTAAACCAGTTGAATATTGGAAACGGTTCAGATACTAATGGCAATTAAAAGTATCGAGGAAATACTCTCTTATCGCCTTTATCCTCCTTGGAAGAGTTGGAACTGATGATAACTTTGAGAATCGCACAGTAGAGTCGACTTGACACAAAAAATATTAATCTCGATTCTGTATTTGCGATATAGAACTTCATTGCAAAGCTGGAAATTCAGACAGTTACACACATTAACCGCTGTGCGACCAACAAGAATTGAATTGTTAAGCAGAAATGAAAGAGGTATTCCAGTAAATAGATTTATTGCATTGACTCACTCCTTCAAAAAAATTATTATTATCTTATGCGCGTCAAATATCTCTGTATCGCAAAATATAAATGAACGAACAAAAATAAACGACCTGTTGGGCTCGAAATTTATAAACCAATTACTTAACCTATGCTCATACATTGTGCTTTGTGCTATCTATAAAATTTACTTCTGTGTAGATATTTATTTGATTAAGACGTGGGTGTTGCTGAACTTTTTTTTTTGTAAATTAGGATATCCAAACCCTTTTCCATTGCTTGAAAACCATTCATAATGAAATTTTTTCATCAGAAACTTTCAAATATGTCATGCGGTAAGCGTGTTCACTCCGATCAGAGCGCGCCACTTTCATGGGACCGAGTTACAAAATAGTAGGCCGTGTGTTCCATAGCATCGTTATTAACTGTCACCCTCATCACACTCTCAACAACATGGGTCATTATCGGGCGATTGCGGAGGCACTCGTGTTATTGTGTTTTTTCTCCCGATTTTCAATTTTTTCCATAGGCTGTTTTCGTCCGATCGTTCCTGCGCCAACGTCTCAACGTTTCCACTTTCAGTTATCAGTAGTGTTTTTTTTATACATTTTTTCCTACGTATAGCTGACTACCTGACTACATTTTAACTGTTTCGATTTCAGTTAATTCAACAACTGACATATGTAGATACTGGAATATTTTCTTCGTTTTCTATCGAACAGCTATGTGGACCTTTATATTAAGACCTTTTTCAAATCAGATGTGTTCACATTCTGTGGTAATTTTTACACGTTTTTTACACGGCTATATATGTACGTTTCTTTGTAAGTTGTAGAGTTCTGATGATTCTCCACATCTGTTTTGTCTGTCAATGTGATATGCTGGGCTGTCAAAATACCAATGGACTCTTATTTTACAACTTTTTAGTGCCATTAAGCTCATACTAAAATTACCCCAACGGTCTTTGTGGAATCTCAGATTTTTTTTCTATTTAAGTTGCTATATCTGTTGCACATTTTCACACTAAGTTATGCAGCGTACTTTCATTTCGGACGCTTTCTCTCTCTTCAAGCGTTAACAGGTCAACCCTGCAAATCTCTCTCGCTGATTGCAAATGAAGAAGACGAGTAGAAGAGGCAAAAGTCTTTACTCACTGAGCCTGCTCTACACTTCCCCACCCGTCCTTCTGAGGTTAAGAGGCCCAAAAAGAAATTATTTTTAAGAAACCGATTTATAATAACAAAGCCGTCAATAAAGATGTTTCCTATTTTAATTTTTTGGACCACTCCAATTTTGACGAGAGAAAATTGGACCGCTCGCCCTCAAACATGACATGATGCACCATCACCTATCCCTGAATTTACAGTTTGATAATTCAGTGACCTAATTCAGTAGAGAAAATTTGTGTTGTGGCGGCTGGATAATCTAATTACCAGTTAGACTGCGTCAGGCAATTCCCAAGGTGGCGAAGACTGCGTCGCTTTTCGACTGTTGCCGGTGACTGAGAGGCTGCAACTGTGCTGCTTGTTCGCCGGTCAGAAAATAAGTTACTGAGGCTCTGACACGAGGCTACTGACCAGAAACCGAGATCGACTTGAGGTTTTAATGCAGAACTCAGCCCTTCATTATGTCCTTGTTCTGTAGAGCTTTTCACCTGAAGCGCTCGGACGCTCGAGGAGTGTGAAAAGAGAGACCCAGATCTTTTCGGCGCATCACCTCTTCAACAAACATCGACTCCTTGCCTATCGTGATCTTATTGTTCCCAGACAAGTGGATGATTGACTCATCTATCAAATAATTGGTACAAGAATAGGGAATCTTCCTGCATTATACTTCGTCATTAATTTCTTGCATTAATTTATTATAATGGTTCTTAAAAAAAAACATTTCAAATCAATTGGAAAAATGCTTCTGAGCTCATTATATTTTATACACAGAAAGTACCAAGATGGGGTTATCGTTCATGTTTAATGAATATTTTATCGTTGACGAGAAATTTACAGTGATAAACGCTACTTTTATTAGTTCATTGTTGCTTGGCATTTAAAGGCGCTTCTCCGTGGACTCAATGTAGGTGCTACTAAGTTAAGTGTACTAGGTTAAACATGATTGTATGCATGATAATTGCATTGATGTTCAGATGCTCTAGAAATCGTTGAACTCATTCGGGCTCAGAAGTAATTACTTTCAAATGAGTCAATAATTATTGTAACAGTCTTCAGAAATAATGCTCTTGCTAGATCAAATTATTGTGGCGAATAAATTGCTTAAATTGTTCAATTTCTTGTTTCTACGAGCTAAGTTAAAACCGTCATTGAGCTTACGAATGATGAAATAGAACGCAAATTTGAAATAAATTATGGGAAGAGGGCGTCTCTCGAGTCGAGAATTTTTTTTACGGTTTTTTCAAAGCGTTTAGTAACACTTATTTGAAGGATAAACAAAAATTTTTTCGAAACACTTCTTTTATGATTTACAACGAATAGGAACACGAGAAAAATATTTTTGACACTTATCTTTGAAATTTAGTCTGAACTTTGACACAAAATTTGCATTAAAATTTGTTGAATTAAAATATATTGGATGTTACGCTATTTGTAATAGCAACTCTTGATCTGAAACGGAAAAATACGAACTCTCACAGTCCCTTCTATGAGCGCACTCATGTTAACAATGCATACAAAATTCGCTGCTTTGTGAACGCATAATAAAAATACGTAAAAAAAAAATTCTTCACATACATTGAAATTTCGGAACAGTTTCGATAACATACGTAACGTTAGCTACATACAGAAAAGTGTAATTATTCCTTAATCTAAGACTTTCAAACAAACGAAGAGACCTGCTCTCATTACATAACTGCTGTCCCTTACACGTCAACATCATAGATAAACATGACATGATAGGTAAACATGACATAGGTAAACATGACATAGGTAAACATGACATAGAACTCCTTGATAGACCCAACTCCTTAACCTCAACATACTTGAATATTAAGGAAATGTCTTTTTCTTCACTCTTAGGCACTTAAAGAATAAGAAGTCAAGAATGAAACGAAGGAATTAAGATGAGAATAGGGCAATCATATTGAAACATGAGCCATTATAGTGACACAAAAATAACGCAATAACAAACAGGTCTACTTGAGGGAAAACATCTCCATGAACATCAAAGCTTGCGCATTACTCTGCAATAAACGCAAGCTTTGCGATTGTTTCCAAGATCCCACAAATATCACACCGTTACTGGGCACGTAGTCGAGTGAGATTCAGAGCAATCCATGAAGGTTTTCTAAAAATTCATTGTCTGCTGCACGTAAAGTGGCGTGAGTCTAAACGCAGGTGGGCGAAAGGCTCTCAGGGTCGAGCAAAAGGCTCATTCGCGTCACAAGATCAGATTTTCTAAAACGCGATCGGAAATCAAGTCCGTAGAAAATCCTTCCGATTTCATACAAGGAAGCAACAATAGATTAATAAAAAAAGTGTTTTATCTTCATGGGTCCGTGGAATCCCGAGCATCATCTTTTAATTTTCCTCAACAAACATTTTCAGCATGAGAGTGATTTATGAGCAATAGATGCGTGAAAAGAATAACTTCTAGGAAACCTCAAATATTGCATGACTACCATAAATAAGTTCATCAGAATACACAAATAACATGAGCGCTCCTAGCTATAAAATATTAGTCCTCAACTGGAGACGTGAACAGGACAATAGCTAACCAACCGCATGGGACGTAATCCCGTCTGGCCAAACAAAAGAAAAACGAGGACTGCGACTAACAGCTCTGGAGCAAACAGTGGAAGACACGACGTGCTGTTCTGCCGGCTGGGTTGTAACCTAGTAAATGGATCAGAAACTGTGACGTGACCAGCAAATAGTAGAAGACAAGACCTGCAGTTCTGCCAGCTGAGTTGTAACCTAGAAAATGCTGCAGAAAATTGGGACCGGTTGTCTTGCCAGAGGCGCCGGTGTGTGTCAGCAGAGACGCCCTCACAGAACTCTGCCATGCAGAGACTGCGCCATGTCCACGCAGAAGAGGCACTTCCCTGCAACGCGTCCATCAGGAAAAAAAGGAAAAAAAAAACGTTTACTTTTAAAAATTAGATAAATGCGATGTATTACAACACAATGGATTTTGAAAATTTGTGAATGTAAAGTTCCCTAATAACAGACAAACCAAACGAGGTGTACTATGGCCGTGTCGGGGGTTAATTATGTTATTGAGAGAAACAGTCAAAAAATCATCTCTTGGATATTTTATACACAAAGAGATGGCTGACTTATTAATGCAAAACAAAGTTGATGTTAGTCGTTTCATTTCAGTAGCACACTCATAAACGAATAACACGATGGCGATATTTTAAACTGCGTGAAAAGGGCTTCGCTGATGACTCATTTCATAGGTGAAACCAATATAATGGAAAGTGTTTTTTTATTTGCTTTTACATTGCCAGCGGCTGTACGACGAAATATGAAAGTTTTGTTAGTCAGCCATTACGCGGCTGAGCTTAGCTTTAACTTAACTTAACTTTAGAATTTTCATACATTTTAGGAGGGACCAGGCAGCCCAAAAATAGACACCTAGCAACAGACACTATTGAGATATTCAACAGGAGTATATTAAAATATTTTATAATCAGAGTAACCAAGTCAGATAGTATTAAGCTAATCGAATAATATTGAACTCGTTCCATGTTTTAAAACTGGTCAAGTGGTATTAGACTTATCATTCACATAAAACTTTTTAAAAAACAAAAAACAAGTATAATGTCTTACGAATTTTGAGCTCATAACCGAAATAATTCCTAGAGCTCGTTGAGGCCCGAGCTTCAGTCAGAAGCGCCAGACACAGACCATCATGACCAACGTATACCGACGGTGGCGATATTTTAAAGTATTGCATAATTTTGAACTTAATTTTAGACTCTTAAAATAATGTCGCTCACTGAGCCATAGTGAGTGACCTTAACGTATATTCATCCTTGATTCGCATAGCGAAGGAATCTTTCACTGAAATGTCCGCAGCCAAACAACATCACCAATTTGAACTTTCTTAAGTTGATGTCTAAATCATTAATTTATTTTCTGTACATTTAAGGCCACAGAGCCAAGCTTTACCATAGCCCGAAATTTCATCATAAAAGTAAAATCAGGCAGATTCACAAGCAGGTCTCAGGAGACACCCATATTACCAAGAGAGAGAGAGTGAGAGAGAGTGAGAGAGAGAGAGGCCCGTGGTAGTGCCGCCGGTAACACGAAGATGCAGCAGATCGACGGCCCTCATCGCCGTTATCGCAGTCAGATACCAGCTGGCAGGTCAACGAGCATCACGTCGCTCGCAGCAGCAACTTGAATGTGATCAGCCGTCATGTCATCTAGATTTTATGAAGAGCTCAAGCGAAGGCTTTTTTTGCCAGCGATAGTCTCGTTAATCGAAAAAAATACTGTAGAAAATTAGATCATATCAAGTTATGCTGCAAGGCTTCAATGTCTTGTTACAGAAACGAGGGCTTTTAAAGAAGTAGATTTTCGTAGCTTGGAACTAGAGGTTCTTTGGTGTCTACGTCTACTGTCAAAGACAAGTGACTCTCTCCTGAGCAGTAGATTTCATTCAAGATTCATTTAAGTCCGCGAATCTTAGAGAATAAAACACTTAAGTTTTGACAGTAATTGCATAGACTAAATGCAAAACACGTGGTGGCTCTCAGGCTGATACACACATTCCTTACAGAACAGAAGGCACTGCGGTCAGGAATTGAGAGGCACATGTGTGAAGAATATGAGCAACAGTTTGGCCAACGTAATAAAGCTCATTTGTTAAACGTAAAATTGATAGCAAAGTATCACTCTATGAAATATTATACACGTTTCAGAGTCGCCTATATTGGTTCATGAAGAAGCGCATTTATAAAGTCCTAAGGACCATGAAGTATCATGTGTATGTGTCCTATGGACCATGAATTATCATGCGTACGTGTCCTATGGACCATGAAGTAGCATGTGTGCGTGTCCTATGGACCATGAAGTAGCATGTGTACGTGTCCTATGGACCATGAAGTATCATGTGTACGTGTCCTATGGACCAAAGAAGTAGCATGTGTACGTGTCCTATGGACCATGAAGTATCATGTGTACGTGTCCTATGGACCATGAAGTATCATGTGCATAAGTCGTCGACATCGTCACGCTCTCTGCACGACTCCGTTGCTGTAGCGCCAGAAGGCGCAAGCTGCCCACCAGCCTGGGAAAGGAAGAGAGCAGACAAGAAGCACCAAGTCAGACCAAGAATTAAACCGAAGAGAAAAATAAACAGCAAGTCAGACCAAGGATGAAACCCAAAAGAAAGCAAAGAAAGCGTTTTAAAGTGGTACAAAAAGCAGGTATAGTACAGTTTTAACAACAGAAGATTCATTCTAAGAACCTTTTTCTCCCTCTATTTTCATCGATGAATATATCAGAGAAAATGTATATGCATTAGTTTGGTTTGAAAATGAATTCGTATTTTTTGTTATAAAAGTTAGTTGGAATGAATGCGCCATCTGATAGTTCGAAGTGAAAGAAAGTTTAGGTTTAAAGATTCCAAACACATATCAGCACTTTGAAAAAAGCCCAAATTCATGCAATAATTCAAAAGCAAATAGTTATTTAAAGAACTGACGCTCATGCTCACGGCAGTGCACTGTAATAAAGATATCGCAGAGGTTAAATAAGCAGCGCTCCCATGCGCCGTCTATTTCTTCCAAATATGCATGAATCTCTTCAGAAAATTAATGATCCTTTTTATCAATGACTGAACTTTGCACACACAAGAAGCAAGCGTTGCTTAAAACTTTGACTGCGGCAGGTAAAACTGAAGTTTAATATTCAATTCTAATTTGAAGTAAATTGTAGTGAGCAATGTTGAAAATACCAAACATTAACTGGATCTTGTTTTCATTTAGCTTTGATTATGTATTTTTTAAATGAGTTTGTGACTCCTGGTTGGTATGCAGCATAATGAAAACTCCCTCAGCGACCAAATATGGCTCACGTCGCAGTTAAAGTGTTAAGGAAAGACACGTCGGTTAGTGTTCAGTTTATCGTGCAGGAAATCTCCCCTCGAGAACTTCACCTATCTGCAGACTGGGCAGATACTCAGCTGAAGTACTTCGATCTTTGGTACACATTCAGGCCTCTTAGATGCTGCATGAATAGATAAACTTCTGGGAAACACTCATGTTCTGAGAGTCGCTCTTCACGTTTATGTCAAGCCAGTCTTGCTCTGGTTTCCTGTACCTACATTCTCCAATCTAGAACATCGAAAAACTAATATTTGAAAAAAAGCATGGAATAGCACGGGAAACGGCGTCCATGTCTAACTGGCTCTGGAAGCTGGAACTTCAATCTCTCAAAAACATCATGTGAGGAGCACACAGGAAATGTTGCTTAGCGGATTTGAACGCAACCTTAGCATGCATTGAAGTATTCAATTTAACAGTACAGGAGCGCAAGTGCCGGAATAGTTGGCAAGTGAAACGTAAACTTAGGAACGAGTATGCGTTCAATGTTGAACTGATGTTCATCCAACTCGCATTCCTCACGCCCCTCCCACTCCCCACACCCCTCCCACTCCCCACCTTGGGGCTTGTAAGCGAGATGCTCCTCGATGAACTGGCATGGACACTGCAGAGTGGCGCTGTGGCGGGGACACACCCCCGGCAGGGTGGGGGGCGGCGGGGTCAGGCTCCCCACTGAAAATTTCGAAAATTTTAAACTTTAGTAGCTGCGTACCGCTATTAATTTAACATGGAATAATTAAGTCATCCGGAAATTTTTTTTAACTTCCATAACCGCATAATGCGTCCCGCTATTCATTTAACGTGTTAATTAATCCACCGGGAAAAAATTTTTAAACTTCAGTATTTGCTTAATGCGTACCGCTATTAATTTAACGTGTTAATTAATCCATCGAGACAAATTTTCTGAACTTGCATAGCTGCATGATGCGTACCGCTATCAATTAAACGTGTTAATTAATCCATCGAGACAAATTTTCTGAACTTGCATAGCTGCATGATGCGTACCGCTATCAATTAAACGTGTTAATTAATCCATTGGGAAAATTTTAAACTTCCATAGGTGTATAATGCGCTTCTTGATTAATTAGCATATATTTATTTGCCCACCGGTAGTCACGGAAGGGATTTTCTCAGCGAGGATGAACCACAGGTGGTCACAAACTGAATTTTTATGTCAACTTCAAAAAAGCCAGATGATGGAAATTTTCAACTTTTTTTTAACTATTTGAAATTTGAATGTTGAAAATGTGCTTAGTTAGAGTTGGATCATGAATTTTAGCTAAGCCCGCTGTACTTTTCCTGTTAATTTGTGATTAAAAGAAAAACTTGTCCAGGGCTTTTTACTTCCTTTATGGGGAAAATTCGCACCGTATAAGGCGTGAATTTTCGTTCTTAGTATGATAAGAAGAAAATAATGAATTACCAGGGAGTTTGCCGTTTAAATCGAGCAACTAATTTAAAAACTATCTCGAATTTGAAATGGCATTCAAATTAAGTAGGAATGTTGCTTTACAGTTTGTTTCGTTTTCTAATGGCAATTTCTAAAATTATGGCTGATCTTCGAAAGAATTTAACTATTCCAACCAAGCACCATTATCACCCGTCTCTCGAAGGCGCAATGATGCGCGGTGAACAGAATTCCACTCAACAAGAAGACTGCCACCCACTCAGTCACGAACGCCAATGGTTCTAAATTGCTGAATAATTATATCAATTTAATTTTATGATAGAACATTTGTATATTTAGTCGGTCGAAAGGAAGGTAAATGTAACTTACATCGGAACATTTTTGTTTCGTAGAATCAATATGAAGTGTGTCTCTATAATCCAAGAAATATTTTACATTATTAAGAGGCACATTTAAGAGCGGTGATGTTATGCATGGGATTACCACCGTAATGCTGATATTATGGCAGGCGTTACTGTGAGAGGTTGACATCATACTGCAAAATAAGATCAGTGAGCTGACGTTATGCCAGGCGTTAAAGGGCCTAAATTGTAAAAAAGGGTTACTGTGAAGATGTTGACATCATAGAAAGGATCACAAAAATGACCTGACATACGTTACTTGAATTTGAGCTATTCAGGAGGACGCCATACATTGCTCTTGTAATACTATCGGTTCTACTTTGGATGGACAACAGCGTTCCCACATCTCTTTATCAAACCTCTCAAGATTCCCAGCACTTTCCTCAAGTACTCCCTCAAGTTCCTGATGTCCCGGAATCAATCAGCGAACGACGCCAGAAACTCAGTCAACTGATGTTTGTGAAATGCAGCCATGGCATTACGATCTTAAGTGACGGACAGATCAAAGCGACAGCTACGACAGCCTTATCGCTGCAGCAGAGATGGACGTCTCGAGTTGGAGATAGGGAGGCTGTATTGCAGCACCTTACGAGCAGCAGGTCACGGTGGGAGCAAACTAGTGTCGCACGGTACAGCTTCTCTCATTTCTACCGATTTTTTGCTAGAATCACGTGAGGCAATTCAAAGTACTCAAATCTGTTCTCTCATGCAAAATAGAATTCCTTGTAGTGAGAATAATTTCTCTCATATAAATTAAAGTCTCTTGAGGACTGCGACTCAAATTTTTACGTTTTGACACACTTTTAAGCTGGATAATTCTAGACGGCAAAAATGAACTTTTCATATATGAAAGTAAAGAAAACCCACGTGAATTTTTAAATACACTAGACAGTAATAAACGTCCGCTATCGCAACCTAAAAATATATTACTTCAACGATAATTTGGCTTCCACGATCGTCAATATGGCGAGAGGCGGCAGCCAGTACCACCACCTCCAACATGGCGGGTGGTGGCAGCCAATACCACCACCGCCAACATGGCGGGTGGTGGCAGCCAATACCACCACCGTCAACATGGTGAGTGGCGGCAGGCAATACCACCACCTCCAACATGGCGGGTGGCGGCAGCCAACACCACCGCCAACATGGCCGGTGACGGCAGCCAATACCACCACCTCCAACATGGCCGGTGGCAGCAGCCAATACCACTACCTCCAATATGCCGGGTGGCGGCAGCCAACATCACCACCTCCAATATGGCGGGTGGCGGCAGCCAACACCACCACCGCCAACATGGCCGGTGACGGCAGCCAATACCACCACCTCCAACATGGCCGGTGGCAGCAGCCAATACCACTACCTCCAACATGCCGGGTGGCGGCAGCCAACACCACCACCTCCAATATGGCCGGTGGCGGCAGTCAATACCACCACCCCCAACCTGGCGGGAGGCGGTAGGCAATACCACCACCGCCAACATGGTGGGTGTTGGTAGGCAATACCACCACCGCCAGCATGGCACATACCGCCAACATGGCGAGCACATACCGTCGGGGTGTCGGGGAGCGGAGCAGGCCAGTCGGAGCTGCTGTCGGCACACGGCCTTCACCCACCGCTGGCAGTACCGCGCCAGCAGACGTCGGTTTAGGTCCTGGCGGCATTGATTATGTTGTTACCGACCTGTCATGCTAGAAATATTATTGTCAAGATTCATTTTCAAAAAGCTGCAAACCTGAAATCGCTGTATAAAACGCTTTAAATGCAGATATTTCATCTAAAAAAAATTCATTGAAACTCTGGAAATGTAATATAAATCTTATATAACGCGTCAAATATTTCTTTCATGTAAGATAATTTAAGCTTCCGTGCGGACGATTCCGGCTGCGATCTCTCATGTGTGATGGCAAAGTTGCCATTCAAACTTGACAACACAACTCGTACCTTATCGTGACCGGCACTAGAGAGTGGACCATGGCGTGATGTCGTCAAATAATTCAACTTTATGTTAGAATTTCGCGGATGTTTTCTAGCAGTTATCACTCAATCAATCATGAAAATGTAACTCCATTCTTAATGTCTGACTGAAGGAAATGAAAATGATAGTAAATACACACTTGAATGAAAATTGCACCTCACTTATGCTGTGAACAGAATAACCTTGACTTCGTCAATTATTGTATATTTGAATCACTTATGGTGTTAAAATATCCCAATGATATTTTATGAAATCGTGGGATACGTATATTAATACAGATCTTAAGCATACCTTCACAATAGTTTGTGCAATCGTAGAGTACACACAATATTACAGATATTGAGTACAGTCTCTACTGCACATGATGTCAAACTCATCGAAGTTTGGCCTTAAAACTTGAAAGTGTAGCCGTGATCTCGGCAACAATTCCGGACGCCCTAAAACGATGATGCGTGTCCGGACACTGCGAACCCGAGAGCATTTTAGAGGTGTCCTGCCGATGTGACTAGCAAGAACCCAGTCTAACTTTTTCACAGCCTGCATGCATGTTTTTCGCCGCCCAAGCGATTTAATCGCTTAAATCGCTTAGGCGCCAATAAACATGCATGCAGGCGGCGAAAAAGCTAGACTGGGTGGCAGCCTGGAGCAAAATATCCAACTTGCGATGCGTGGGATTTAATGAACGAAAACGCACGATATCTTGAATTTTTTATTAAATATTGCGGACGTATGAAAAAACTGCTCTCAGCAGCTGTGTCAAATAAAATTATCTCAAGAATGCGTACGATTTTCCGGCTCCAACATTAACTAGTGTAGAGGACAAGTGAACAAATATTGCAAATCTCTGAGCCAGAATCAATTTACATACGGGTACTTCATGTGGTAACAGTAGGAAACAATATAAAAAACTACCCATTTCATAGATATAAAGACTTTCCCTCAATCGTACAGACCGTTTGATGCGTCAGTATTTACAAACATCACTTTTTAGTTGACATCAAAGTAGAAAAGCACGAAATTCAACAATTCAGCTGCACTAAATTTTAATTCGCATCGTAATAGATAGGCACAAAATTCAACAGTTCAGTTGCACTTAATTTTGAGTCCTATCAAAATAGAAAGGCACAAAATTCAACAGTTCAGTTGCATTACATTTGGCAACCAGTTTTCAAACTAGCATCTACATACCGGGCTTTGCGACAATAAAATCATTCTACTTGAGATTTCATCTGTAGATGCAACTAAAGATCTGATGAATACTTGAGTAATTCTAAAAAGAAGTTTTGACACTCACACACCTATCAACGTGAAACACATACTACAGAAAATATACAACTTTCAAATTGCTTTTAAAAATTAACATCTAGAATAGGATTTTTTCTAGCTCTTTAGAGCTGCTCAAGAATTCGCTACAGGACTAAGAATTGGACAGTTTTACAGCTTTTTTTCAGCTGAAACTGATGAGAAACTAATTGCGTTTTAAAACCCTAAGAGGAGATATTTTTGGAGACCCAATGTGACGTATGAATATAACGTAAGTTTTGAAAATTGCTAAATTCAAAAAGTTAACGAGTTTACTTTTTCTTAGGCACATATAAAATTTTTCTAATACTGATTGACATTCTAAGTGGATTAACCTTGCAGCAAGGAAGTGTAGGTATAATGGTCCGTTACCTGAACTAAATATCAGTGCTTCGTGGTATCTTTTAGGAAAAAAGAGTAATGGTGATTTATAAACTTGCTAAGCGAGCGTACACAGATCAGGAAAGTTTTCTTAACTTAGTCTCTATATTTGTTAATTTATCTGCTCAAAAGTCACTGTTAACAAACACAGATTGTTGAGTTAGTTTTGACCGAGTTGGGAGTGTGAGTCAGGTTAGTTTTGACTAAGTTAAGACAGTAAGTCAAGGCCCGTGTTGCATATTCATGTGCTTCCAAGGTAACTCCCGATCACGATGGCGGTTTTTGCTCACAGGCTGGAATTGTAAGCTACAAGAAAAAATTATGGGAACATTTTCCAGACTTATCTTGTAGTAAAATTATAAAAACCTGGACCATTCAACACCTTAAAATATAATTTTTTACGCCTTGTTGTAGTGTATAATACGTATAGATATAACGTATTTGCATAGTACTAGTGGATCTAACGTATTCGTTGGCTTCAGTCATAAGACCACGTTATTTTTAACGATTTCCCGCTCTTGTTAGAAAGAATAAGAGTTTGCGGAGCCAGGCTTCATAAGCTAAAATTGAGTTACTCTTCCTCTTTAGCGGAAAGGAATTTAAATTTTCGAATTACCTAGAACCAGTTTAAAAAGAGCGTGTGGCGCACGCCAGACAGAGAACTGGAGTTATTCCTGCTCTAACTACTACACTAACTACTCATTTAGCACTCGGCTGCTTGGCACGACAGTACCACAAAAAAGTTCCTGAACTTAAAAATTCGAAAAAGTCTCTAAAAAGTTACATGGAATCGAACGCAAAGCTCCACACAAGTCAACATTCTGAGGAAAACGACACAGCAAACATTTAAAAAACTAAGACTACTGTTTACAAGGCAGCTACATGGACGGAATGTGATGTTATGAACGCCTGATAGACATCATGTCTCTTTTATATCGATATTGTCTCGTGTTGCTCTAGCATCTATCGTACAACAGTAACTTCTATACAAGTAACAACAAGAGTTCTTTATCCAACATTGCAAACTACCCAGGCACGAAGTGCTCCTCCTGCTGCACGAAGTGTTTCTACTGCAGCGTTTTCTCCTGCAGTGTTTCTCCCGCAGCACGAAGTGTTCCTCCTGCAGCACGAAGTGTTCTTACTTGCCCCGACTTGACACATACGATTCTGCTGGAACCCTTGTCTAAGCCTTCAGATAATTCCTGGTACAACTTGACGTTAGAATTAAAAATCCGATGAAAAATTACAAAAACAGAGTTTATTGAGCTAACGCTACATGGACTACAATGAACAACTTATGAAACAGTTTTGTTCCACGATTAGAAAAGAAAACAAAATAAACCACGCAGGAGTGTTCTTACGATGCAACAACATTACACCTATTTTGATGCAAACATCATTGTTAATCTAACTTTTACGCCAGGGCATCTATAATTTTAGCCGCCATAATACAGCCTTTCTATTGGGCGACTAAGATCATAGATGTTCTGGCAATAAAGTTATGCTGGGTGACTGACATACAAAACTCGTCTCGGGGGCTCAAAATATTATGCAACCACTGCTATTTTGCTTTTTGTGTCTTCTTTTAGTAGTCCAAAAGAAAGTTTACCTTCTGTTGAAACGATGCAGATTTAAAACAAAAGTATCATCGCTAGTTCGTATTATGAGAAAGGGACGTAGAAGTTTCGACGCTAATTCTTGTAAAGCAGCATTAGTCAATCATCTCTAGACTAAGTCACAACAACGGTTGAATGAGAGATACTACGACGTTTTGTAGCGCGTAGTGACTTTTTCCATCAGCGTAGGACACTAACGTCAAACCCAGTCTAACTTTTTCGCAGCCTGCATACACATTTTTCGCCGCCCAAGCGATTTAATTGCTTAAATCGCTTCGGCGGTGAAAAACATGCATGCAGGCGGTGAAAAAGTTAGACTGGGAACAACTAAAACTGAGGACGCTGTCATTTACATAAAAATTAGATTTCTCCTTAGGGTAGACGATTAGACATTGTGTAAATTATTTACAAATAATAATGATCGGCTCCTAACACTGCTGCGAAAAAAAAATGCACACACTTTTTACCACTGTTGCAAAAAGCACAGCAATAACCTCAGCAGCACCGCAGTCCAATTTGGTTCGCAACTGCAGCTCACTTCTGGACGAACGCAGGCAGTCCCTCGCTGAGAGGCAGCGTTACTGCTCCTCGTATTGCCTTCGTGATAGCAGGCACTTGCGCTCCTGTGACGCCAGCAGCAAGGTTGGTTACTGGAGTCGCAGTGCGCTCAAGACGCAGGAATTAAATCGGAGTGTCGCCGCTGACGAGTTCAACAAATTGCGATGTTACGATGATGTTCATCACATCGGGATGCACGAAGGTTAAAATACAGAGGCATTCATTTACTTTGTCTGCTTCCCGCAAACTACATCAACCAGTTTGCTACGATTCGCAAAAGCTGCAAAAGGTTTCATGACTTTTGGGCCTATGAAAAGTGATCTTCAGCTGCTTGCAAACTTGTGATTTATTTTTATATCATCCCGTTTTGAGGGTAATTTTATATCGGTCTGCCATAGGATTTTACCGATACAGAAAATAGACTTGACCTTAAAACATTCTAAATTTACACAAAAACTATGATTCTAAGTTGCATCATTCATGTTCGATTAATTTAGGTACTAAATCACTGTTGAACGTAGAAGTTCTCTGTCGGCTTCGGGAAAAACACACAGAATAAATGATCGAAACGCTCTACAATTTTAGCATAAGTTACAATTTGGAAGGCATGAGAAAAAACATATAAAATGGCAGCTATAACGCATTTCTAAAAACCGCACAACAAATATTTCGCTTTTGTAAATAAAAGCTACAATAGTTTGAGACGCAAAAACACTGCAGAACAATTGTTATGAAAACTAAAACGGGTATCTTTTTGGCAGCTTACAGAACACCAGAATTAGCTAAGGTTACCGAGCATCACTCTTACTTTCAGTACAACAATGCAGCGATTGATTGGTAACCGCATGGTCATTTGATGGCATATAAACTCGCATGGTCGAAACATTCAAAACTCTCATCCGAGTACATCTTCAACTTCCTGCCGTCAGTTACTCATTGGACTTATCACTCATCCAACACAGGAAAATTCAATATCCCTTCACATCAGTGCACTATCCTTATCCCTATTGCTAAGGTACTTGTGTAATGATTAAAAATCAATCTCTGGGTACTCAAGCATAAATTTTCATATCCTGGATACTAAAGTTTTGCCTCAATTCTTATCCGCCAAGGTCACAAGCATCTCTCAGACGTGAGACTCTCAGGCATTTCAGAGCGCGTCGACCTCCCTAAAGAAGCTTCGAATGCTGCCGCAGCAGCCAGCGTTCTTGGAAGCGAGCTCCTTCTGCTTGAGCAAGTCCTTGAGGCCGAGGTGGTTCTCGATGTACTGACAGAGGCACCGAGCCGTGCTGAGGTGGCGGGGGGGCGTGGGTGGGGCGAGGCCTTCTACCCTGGCCAGGGCATCAAACGCCCAGTCCAGCCTCTTCCTGAGGTAGTTCTTGGCCCAGCGCTGGCTGTACCGCGCCAGCAGCAGCACCGAGCGCTCCTGTGGACAAGCGCACGCACCTCAGAGGCATGTCGGGCTCTCAAATTTTGGGTTAGTTTCAAGTAACTCATGCCAAAGTGCAAGGGCTCTGATGTTGCCCCCACCCAAACCCCCCTCTCCTATGTCAGAATGACGTAATGGTATCCGTCTCTTCGCACCAGGATTGGGAGTTTTCTGTTCCTTCAAATGCAGAGATTTATTTTCTACTACCACTCATGCAAGTGGAACTACAAAAAGTCATAGTAAACTTCAAAAGTCGGGCGAAAAATCGAACGTGGAAATTTTAGTGTGAAATCAACGGCGTGAAAATCAAGGTGATCACTTTTATACTACTGACAATCTGGGTGTTAGAAAAAAAGGCGCAAATTTAAAGTTCTCTCAGAAACTATGGACCGTATTACTCGATTTCCTAGAAATAAAAGAAGTTAGACTGACAGCACCAGAAAGTTCGAACATTTAGAGCCACCAGCAAAATGGACACCAAAGGCGCACTTTAGCTCGCTTACCTCGCGCTCTGCGAACTGGAGTGTTTAGAGCATGTCAGCATTCACATCCTTGCTCTCATTGCACTTTCCGCAGCACATCACGCGTGCGAATAACATTTATTCACCTTCATGCATGCCGTCAGTGTTGGCACATATTTACATTCGCGTTAATAATCTAGATTAATTTGTTAAATGTACATACCGTTGTGGCTTTACAATAATATAATTATTATTTACAGACCAACAAACATTTCGCCAGCATCACAATTATGCATACACTCGTTCCATTTGACGAACGCACACTCTTTTTTGCACATCACAAACAGCGCTTTAACCCACTTAACCCAGGACGCAAATCTGGGGCGGGATTTTGGAACAACTCACGTCTACCCTACTGTAAAGCCTGCAGTAAAGGCTTTCCTGTTGACTTGGTTATGGCACGCACTGTTTCTATCAAAAAACACAAATCCTGTTTGAGAAAAGGTGCAATTTGAAAATTGTATGCAGGAAAAACAGCACGTACTGTAGCCCATAGAAATTTTTATTTGAGAAAAGGTGAAACTTGATAATTGCAGGCAGAAAAAAACAGCATAGTGTGGCGTAAAGAAAAACTTATGCAGCAGAATATACAACGACGATGAGGTAATTGTTTAAAAATCCGTAGTAAAATTTACAGTAGAACTTTTGCAGCAGGATATACAAGAACGTTGAGATAAACTGTTCGTAAATGTATGCCTGGCTGACCTGGTCCCTGGAGATGCGCGTGTTGGTGGCCCCCGAGATGATGATGTCGGGGTCGTCGATGTCGAGGCGGCTCTGCAGCGGCGGCAGCTCGGCTCCCGCCGCTCCTGACGCTGCGGCTGCTGCAGAACTGCGGCTGTCGTCGTCTATCAGCTGCTGCAGTTTCGCCTGCACCCAATTACAGCTGCGTTATTTTGAAATTACCGTAATGAGGTACAATAACATTATGAGACGCAATGACAGCTATGAGGCGCGATAACAGTTATGTCATTTGAAATTAACATTATGAGGCTCAATAACAGTGGCGTTGTTTTGATATCAATATTATGAGACACAAAAACAGTTGTCTTATTTCGAATTAACATTATGAGGCCCAATAACAGTGATGTTATTCTGATATTAACATTATGAGACGCAATAAAAGTTATGTTATTTTGAAATTGCCTTTAACAGACACAATAACAGGGATGTCATTTTGAAATTAACATTGTGAAGGCCACGTTGCTATTTTAAGCTGGCACGGAGAGAAATCAATGACTTTCCTTTGTTCAGAAATTTAAGAATTATTGAGATTAGAATCACTGGAGCAAAGCTCAAAGGAAAAAGTATTCCTCTTCGTGCCTACTCGCTATCAAGTATTATATATATATTAATTATACTGACATCAATTTGATATTTGATAATTTAATATAATTTGATACATATCAATTATAATTATTTCAATTTGATATCTGACAATTTAATTTAATTTGCTCAATATCAATTATAATGTACCCATCAATTATAACTGATAGCGACAGGGACAAAAATAATTATTTTCTAGCCTTGACGCGATGCCCCCATGCTGAGAGGACAGATCGAGCGTCACTCACGAGGCAGTCAGAGGAGTCGAAGTAAATGAAGCAGAGGTTGACTTTGTGGCAGCTGAGTTTGCCCCTGTCGTCCAGGCCGAGCAGGATCTTGTGCTTCATTAGCTGCAGGTTGATGCCGGCGATGCACCTCTCAAGACCACGGTTCAGCTGGACGCAGAAAACGGTAGCATGAAACTGGTTAAACGTAACACCCCTTTTCGGTAAGCAATAAGGATAGCTTCCATATTGACCTCATCACTTCAAAGACTTCAGCTTTTATATCTCGATTTGATTTATTTGGTTTGCCACAATTTTACGATAATACATGCAGACGGTGCGGTAGATGGTTTTTCAAAAAAACTATTCTCGAACTTCCCACCTTGACGGGAGCGCATCTCATTTTTGTCACTCAACGCTGGACTCTCACCCTAATTTTGATCCGACACTAATTTCACCCACTAATCTCACCCTAATTTTGATCTAGCACTAATTACACCCACTAATTTCACCCTAATTTTGATCCGGCAGTAATTTCACCCACTAATCTCACCCTAATTTTGATCCACATGCAGAGGAATATGGCGGCAGCGTTGAGCAGCAGCCAAGCGATGCCGGCTCCAAAGAGCTCCAGCTGCTTGCCCCCCGAGAAAAAGAGGATGCACAGCAGAATGAAGAAGCCCAAGATGATCCACGCGATCACGATTCTCTTGTAGCAGATGTTGAAGAGCTTGAAGCGGTCGTCGTTCACCAGCTGCGTCATGATGTGCACGTAGTCCTCCACTGTCAGCTGAATGAATCAACGTTGTTTTGAAATCAAACATGTTGAGCTACCGCCACTTCCTTGTACATATCAAATGACGTTAAAAAACAACACGCAATTTATAAATTAATTAGTGAAAGTTTTAAACTGCGAACACCGTGCCTGAGCTGTACGTTTTGCTGTGTAAATGACATTTTTGTGCCTTGCATCACAAAACAAAACCGCGTCAGGTCTTAGCTCTCGAGAGTCATGTGAGTTGTAAAAGATCGCAATATTCTAGAACTGCACAAAGCAGCAATAGGAGACAACGCTGCTGTGTTTTCAAATTTTTATGGGATGGGAAAATACCACAAGTATCTTAAATTATTTTCCTTTAGTAACTAAAATAAGAGAAAACAAAAATCAAATTGGATATTGTTACGCCTTTTTTCGTGATTTCAATTATCATCACTTACTAGCCTCCAGCAGACGGTATATACCGATGTCCACGCAACCGATCGCATGTCCATTGAGAAAAACAGTAACGAATTACCACGGGTGGCTTAGCAACGAATCACAACCATATAACAATTGAGTCAACTGCAAATAAATTCTGCGTGTAACATGAGCAAATTTATGTCGCAGCAGCATGCGTGCGTTCGCGACAAAGTGGCTATTCAAAAGTTCCCTCAAGTGAAGCACCCGCCAAGTTAAAACTCCCGCCAAGTTGAGACACCCGCCAAGTTAAAACACCCGCCAAGTCGAGACACCCGCCAAGTTATAACACCCACGAAGTCGAGACACCCGCC